>CM061239.1:49205903-49510903 GCA_030848705.1 Heracleum sosnowskyi
TACATAATTCATATATTTTATCGAGATGAACCCAACTCGAACCGTTTATATTTAAACTTTTTTTCAAAACAAGTTAAATCGATTCAAGATTTCAAGCTTTATGAGTCAAGTTTCAATGTAAAAATTGGAGGACCAATTAAACTTGAGCTCGAGTTCAAGCTTGACATAATTTTTTTTATCGAGTTTGAACTCGAGTCCGGCAGTGTTCGACTCGATTACACCCCCACTCTCACTGCTATTAGGAAAAATATTTTTATAGTCTATAAAAAGATAATTTAAGGGGAAAAAAATTATTGTAGATGAGATTTGGAATTCATATTAGTTATTAGATGAATATTTAGATAAAACACATAGTTAGTTCAAAAAAATTTATTAAAAAATAGAATATGGATACTATATTAAAAATAATTTAAAACGTCTCACTGTATTATTCAAGTATGCTGCTTAGTAGATGATATATCACAATGAACATGAATACAAACCAAAATTTTAGCTAATTTTAATATGAACTAGAAGAATATTAAATCACTGTCACATGACCACTACCACGCCACCACCACTAACCACGTGAACACCACCACTTACACAATCAAAATTACCATCATCAAAGAAAGTCACTAGAAATTCAACTAAAATTATCAAAATTTAAACGTAAATCACTAAAAAATTTGAACGCAAATAACAAGAATATTCCAAATTTGGAATTGTGTAAATGTTTTAAGTTGTTGGTAATAGTGTTGACGGTAGTAGAATGAGTGAAAATGACATCGATCGGTAAACTTAGATATGTTGATAGAAGGATGAATGAATTACTGGAGGTGTGGTCAGGAATGAGACTGGAATTTGCGACAAACATGTTCATAAGTTACTTTCGGAGTGGTGGTCGATTTGGTGACAACAAAAGATTGTAGAGTGATTATGGTTTATTATACACACAATTTCTCTCTCTCGCCCACTCACATGTATCATGAATGATGATGACAAATGGAATGAGATGGTGATAACAACGGTGTAAAGTAAGTGATGGTGTGTAAGGTCGCCGATAATGGAAGGGGCATAAGAGTGAATATGGGTGATGGTTGAGATGTAAATTAGATTTGAATGTGTGACCATAATTAGTTTTCGCTTCTTATTTATGTAAATTATCTTATTTAGCACTTCTTTATATATAAACACGTGAGTCTACTGACTCATGATTAGACTTTTAAATTACATATTTTTTAATCATTCCAAGTTATTTTTTTAAATGGTTAGATGTGATTCTATTATTACAATCATATATGAAATTCAAGTAAGAAATTTTAGTTATTGCCAATGTCCATAAAAAATACCACATTAACGACGTATAGTATTTCAAAAATTATAAATCGTCTATATAATAAAATCAAAACAACAACACTTTATGAATTTAAATGGTGCCCGTGCTTTGCACGGGCTATCATGCTAGTTTCAGGTAATGATGGGTATGAAAATTCTATGTGTATGAAGTCCACCTCCCCAGATATATTTTCTAGTATTTCACCTTCCTTGTTGTCTGAATCAATTTTCGGGAAGCCGTTTTGTTGCTGCAGTGGCTTCCAAGATGTACTTCACATTCGATAAAGTAGTTCCAACGGACCTATTTTAGAAAAGATTTAGGGAAAACAAATGTTGTGTTGGGCCAAAGCCCATGAGAGGGAAGCTTGAACAATAATATGTATATAGGCCCATTTGTAAACAAACCCACTTAGAAATAGGCCCACTTGTTAAAAGCCCACTTGTAAGACTTCCCTATAAATACCCCTCAACCCCCACATTAGAAGGGGTTGGAAAAATAGTTAAAGGAGTGAACCTCCTTAATGAATGTAACATTTTGACTCCAATAATACTAATTTCACTTCACTTTTGTCTGTTGATTTCATTATATCACTTCGTTCGATATTACATTCATCATTTGGCGCTAGAAGGAGCTCTTTTTTCTGTAGTTCCAACCGATATGGAAGAGAATGAGCCGTTCATCTCTAAAATGGGTGACACAAACGAGGTGGTTACTATACCTCGTCGGGAGGAGACACAACTGCCCCCCGTGTTGCAGCCTCGGGAGTTGTTTCCCCCCATGGATGACCAAAGTGAGGGATCCCCTGGACCCCCCGTTGACACACGATTGAGAGTCATGACTCCCACAGGCAAAAAAGTGCTAACGAGCGACGCGCGCCTACATTTGCTTAAAATGCGAAAACAAAAGAAGCAACCGGTGCAGACTCACCGTTTTGAAGAGTTCGCTGGGTCGGATGATGAACTGGCATATTTGGAGGAGCAGAAATGTTTGTTGGAGGCTCGCCTAGAGAAACACAAGGAGATTCGACGTCTGCAGCGGGAGTTGCAACAGACGACAATCTCGCGCCGTAACAAGGATCCCCACCGATAGTTGGACGAGGATTACGAGGAAAACTATGACCTCGATAAGGATGTATCCAACGAATCTCAATGCTCCCGACCGCCTCCAAAGCGGCGTATGATGTCGTCAGCAAATGATGCCTCATGGCGAAACGATTCATGCGAGTCCTTTCGTCCAGAGGACATCGCTAAAATGCAGAATGACCTCGCCGAGTGCCAGGATTACATAAAAAACCACTCCGGACTACCCATCTCCACAGAGAGCCCCTTGTCTCGATCTATTGAAATCGCCAAGATTGACAGAAATTTGAAAACTCCAGCCTTAGATTACTTCGATGGGTCGTGCGACCCTATCGGGTTCCTAAATACTTTTGATGGACGAATGGCTTTCTTTGGCCATTCTGAAGTCACCAGATGCCAGTTCTTCTCCACGTGCCTGAAGGGCACATCGTTAAGATGGTATAGTAACTTGGCACCACGCTCCATTGATTCCTGGCATACCTTAAAAAGCAAGTTTCAAAGCCGTTTCTCCAGTAACTACAAGGGGGGGTAAGATAACCGCGTCCTTGATGACAATACGCCAACGATACTCCGAGCCTTTACGAGACTTCCTAGCTCGCTTCCGGGCAGAGGTCGCCGATATTCCAAACTTAATCGAAGAACTCGCCATCAACTATCTTGCTGCCGGCATTGACAAACATCGACATGCACTCTTGTTGGAGGAATTTTTCGAGAAGAATCCACGTACTCTCCAATCAGCATTTCAAATCGTTGAGCATAGAATGACATTACAAGAAGCAGTGGGAAGCATACAGTCTCCCTGATGATTCTCTCAGAAGCGGGACAGAAGTCGTAGTCCACGACGACGATCTCCACAAAACAACGCGAGGCGTGGATATGAACCCCAACCCCGTTCCCATGATCACCGAACCCCACTGCCAGACAGAATCGAGAGAAGCGACAAAACAGAAAGGTCATGGAAACCGCGGGACCGCGGCGAAAAGGAATTCACCAAGCTTAACGCCGACAAGGCAACTATACTCGCAATTCTCAAAACAGAACCTGACTACCGTCCCCCAAGGCCAATGAAGCCAGGGCGACCCCCAAGCTCCCGATATTGTGAGTACCATGAAGATACCGGCCATACAACAGAATCTTGTTTCCAACTCAGCTCATTCATCGAAAGCAAGATCTGCCGAGGACAACTCGTCCATTTCATTGATGACAGCAGTCACCTCCCTTCGCGAAACCATGACCTCGACAAAGTGATTGACGTCATCGCAGGGGGACATTCCGCGGGAGGCACATCTAATAACTCCAAAAAGTCATACGCCCGTGAGGTGTTCTCCATCAACCCAGAGGCTCCGAAGAAGCCAAGGCACAACCCAACGCCGATTATCTCCTTTTCTGATGATGATTACCCGTCGTGGTTAATCAAAGCTCATCAAGACGCTCTGGTTATCACCGCCAAAGTAGGCACGAACACTATGAAAAAGATACTAATCGACAATGGCAGTTCCGTCGACATCCTCTACCACCATGTATATTCACGAATGAACCTTGGAGATCGCAAGCTAGAAAATGTCAATATCCCTCTGTATGGGTTCACGGGGAACGAGGTCAAGGTGGTAGGAACTATCGACTTACCCGTCTTATTTGGAGTATCTCCATGTCAAACATGGCAAATGGTCAAATTCCATGTCGTCAATGCGATGTCAAGTTACAATGCCATTCTTGGTCGTACCACATTGGCCTCCCTCAAAGCCATCACGTCGATTCCTCACCTCAAAATGAAGTTCCCCACAGACTTTGGTGTAGGAGAGGTGGTAGGCGATCAGGTCGCAGCTAGACAATGCTACTTATCCGCTGTGATCCCACGACAGAAAGGTGGTGACGACTCATCCATTAATCAGGTGATAGAAATCGACCCAAACGACGTCATTGATGTTCCCCCGACCTTAGCTTGTGTACCCATGGAGGATATGGATGAGATAGAGGTCGTGCGGGGAAATCAGGAGAAAAAAGTCAAGATTGGAAGAGAACTCAAGAACCCCTTACGACAAAAAATTGTCGATCTCGTCCGCGAATTCTCCGACATTTTTGCCTGGGATCCTAGCGACATGCCAGGAATCCCAGAGGTCATAGCTCGGCATTCGCTCCACCTCGACCCAAAAATCCGACCAGTAAAGCAAAAAAGGCGCGTTTACTCAGAGGACAAGAAACAGACAATTGATGTCGAGCTTGATCGCCTACTCACAGCTGGGTTCATTGAGCCGGTACAGTTTCCCACTTGGCTCGCCAACGCGGTACTGGTGAAGAAGAGTAACGGTAAATGGTGCATGTGCGTCGATTACTCCGATCTCAACCGGGCATGTCCTAAGGACTTCTACCCGCTACCCAATATTGATCAATTAATCGACGCCACTGCAGGCCACGAGCTCTTGTCATTTATGGACGCGTTTTCGGGCTACAATCAGATAAAAATGGACAACCAAGATTGGGAAAAAACCGCTTTTATCACGCATAGAGGCGTTTTCGCATACAAAAACATGCCCTTCGGGCTCATCAATGCTGGAGCGACATTCCAACAAATGATGGATTCCATATTTTCCTCGCAAATTGGTCGTAATATGCAGGTCTATGTCGATGACATGATCACCAAGTCCCAGAAAGCCTCGGATCACGTCGACGATTTACGAGAAACTTTTCAGACAATTCGCCTCCATAATATGCGACTCAATCCGGCAAAATGTTTGTTTGGTCTCACCACGGGCAAATTCCTTGGTTTCCTGATCACACAGCGCAGGATTGAGGCAGATCCTTCTCAAATCAAAGCCATCATGGACATTAAAAACCCATCCACCTTGAAAGAGGTGCAAATCTTAACAGGATGCGTCGCCGCTTTGAGACGATTTATTCCCCAATCATCCAAGCGACGTGCACCCTTCTTTCAGGTAATCAAAGAGACAGCCAAAACATCAAAGATTGATTGGAATGACAAGAGTCAAGAGGCATTGGTCGAGCTCAAAAAGTTTCTAACTTCTCCTCCTATATTGACCCATGCGGTCGGCCACGAGCCATTGCGAATTTATCTCACTGCTACCGATGTCAACATTGCCGTTGTTTTGGTAAAATCCAGGGAAGGAACGGAATCACCAGTGTACTATGTCAGTCATACACTCCGGGACGCTGAAACGCGATACCCACAAATCGAGAAGCTGGTCTTTGCTCTCGTCATTGCAAGTAGGAAACTGCGACACTACTTCCAGGGCCGCGAGATTCAGTTCATGACTAATCAACCTTTAAAATGAATATTGCATAAACTCGACATGGCTTGTCGCCTCGCCGCATGGACAGTCGAGCTAGGTCAGTTCTTCATCGAGTACAGACCACGAACAGCAATGAAAGCCCAAGCGCTATCAGATTTTGTTGTCGAATGTCAGTTCTCCCAAGAGGATAGCCCATTGAAGGTGACAAGCCCCCCTTCCTCGCACCCCTGGTCTCTTTACGTCGACGGGTTGTCTACCGTGGAAACTAGTGGGGCAGGTGTCATCTTGATCAGCCCCGAAGGCTTTCAGGTTCAACAAGCAATCAAATTCTCGTTTAAAGCAACCAACAATGAGTCGGAGTACGAGGCCCTGATAGCAGGTCTTAGGCTAGCAAGTGATTTGGAAGCTAAAATCATTGATATCTTCAGTGACTCCCAGCTAGTAGTCAAGCAGGTCAAGGGCGAATTCAAGACCCACAATGAAAGAACGACATCCTACTTGGAAAAAACTCAATCCCTACTGACAAACTTCATGTCTTGGACAATTACAAATGTCGACCGACTTGAAAACTAGTGGGCCGATGCGTTGTCCAAACTGGCCTCATCAAACATACCGACCAACTCTCACCCCGTATACGTCGAGGAGCGGTTAACTCCGACTATCCATGAACTCCCAGTGAATGAAGTCACGACCTCCCCGGACCGGCGCTCTACGTTTTTGGACTACATAGTCGACAACAAGCTCCCAGACGACAAGAAGGACGCCCGATCGATCATGTTTAAAGCCCGCAATTATTGCGTCCTGGATTCTAAGCTTTACCGACGAGCATTAACAGAACCGCTACTTCATTGTCTAGGGCCCGCCGAGTCTCAGCTTGCCATTCTGGAAACCCACACAGGAATATGTGGAGAGCACATGGGAGGCAAGAACCTAGCCCTCAAAATCATTAGACAAGGTCTATATTGGCCCACAATGAGGAAGGACTGCGAGGCTTATGTAAAAAGCTGCGTCCCATGTCAACTCTACAGTACTGTCAGCCACGCCCCTTCACAAACGATGACGCCGATTCTCTGTCCTTGCCCTTTCTTCCAGTGGGGAATCGACATCGTGGGCCCTCTCCCAAAAGTTAAGGGACAATTCCAATATCTGGTCGTCGCTATCAATTACGCCACGAAATGGGTGGAAGCTAAGCCATTAGCGCGCATTCGTGAGAAAGAAATGATTGAATTCTTTATGGAATTTATTGTATTTCGATTTGGAATCCCTAGGTCGGTAGTTACCGACAATGGTACCCATTTCGTCGGTGACAAGTTCGAGACCGTGCTGCGAGACCTTAACATCAAGCATTCCAAAGCTTCGGTAGCATACCCTCAAGCCAATGGCCAGGTGGAAGTCACTAATAGGATCATCCTGCAAGGACTCAAAAAACGACTCCAGGAGCAACCTCGCTCATGGGCGGACGAGCTCCCCAATGTCCTATGGTCTTACCGAACTACTCCAAGAACTTCCACGGGCGACACTCCCTTCAGGCTGGCATATGGCACAGACGCCGTTATCCCTCTGGAAACAAATCTTCAGTCACCTAGAGTTGATCTCTTCGACCCCGCAGCCTCAATAGAAGGACTGCACCTCGACAACGACCTATTGGAAGAGGCCAGAGAAGAAGCCCACTTGGCCACAATACGTCATCAGAAGGCAACAGCCAAGTATTTTGACAAAAAGGTAAAAACCAAAAACTTTCAGGTCAATGATCTCGTCTTGAGGGAGTCGGCCTCATCTCAACCAACTGTCCCAGGGAAATTTAAGGCACCTTGGGAGGGCCCATACAAAATCTCCAAAGTTATCAGGCCTGGTACTTACGAACTCTCTCAACTCAACGGCGAGCCCGTAAAAAACGCATGGAATGCAATCCACTTGAAGAAGTTTTTCCCATGAACGAAGGAAATTTGGCACACTCAATACTTTTTATTAAGTTATTTTCAATCAAGCCCAGTTAAAGGCATGTATTCCCAAACTTTTAACATTTGTGCTCAAGTATGGCCACCCATTATCTCTGCAAACAAGCATTAGTCCAACAGTCATTGTCAATAGTGCCTAAGGCAAGGCTACCATCATAAGCCACATATAAGTCCAAGCTAAAACTCACCACCGACAAACAAGTTACTTTCCTTGACAAGCTACTTTAAATGTTAAGATACTTATGTCGAACATCAGATTATTATAAGTCCACCTACACTTACAATACCGGATTCACTTGCGTATAAAAACACAACTGTCAAAACAAGTTACACTATCATAAATAGCCAAGTTAACAGAATCACAAGCAAAGAAGCTTCAAAATGAATACATTGAGCATTAAGCATGTCTAAACCAGCACATCGATAACTAAATACGATCACAATAAAATCCCCGCACAAACAAATTCCAGGAAAAGCGTGTTTGAACCAAAGTTATGACGAAACGTTAACAAATGTTAGTGACACACAACGACCAAGATAAAAGTACAAATTTTATGGGGCATTCCCCGTCTTCAGCTGGGCACCTCACCAGGCCCTGCGTTCTCCGCCTGCCGAGCTAGATCCGCGCAGAAATCGTCGAACGAGTGACCGGTCATGTCTAGCCCAGCCGCGACAGCGCGAGAATAACAATGCTCATACCCCGCCTCAAGGCCATTAGCAATCTCCGCAACGCCCTTCTCTACCTCAACCTTCAAGCTGTTGACCTCGCTCACCAGGTTATCCTTCTCATCCCGACAACACCCAAGCTCGGACCTCACTTCGTCGCTCTCGCGTTGCTTCTCTTCAAACAGCTTCTTCCCCTTTTCCAGTTCACTGGACAGCCTTGTCGTTATCCATCTTCAAATTTTCTAGCTTAGCGGACAACTCCTCAATATGCTTCTCAGCATCCTTAGCTCGTCGTTCTGCAGCAGCACGCTGTTCCTTCATAGCGGACATCTCTTTAATCGATTCAGCTCGCCACTGGCCATCTACGTTAGCCCGATACTCGTGAACGATGTGTGACATATCAGCCATGAACTAAAATAAAAACAACAAGTCAGTAGGAGCGAACCCAAAACACCATAAGGAGCAGAACAAAACTAAAGGAAATCCAAGTGAAAGGCTTACCCGCCCTGCGCGTGTGAGGCAACGATCGGCAATATCACTTCGAGCGCGATCTGCGTACGGGCTAAAATCCTGCGGCAAGTCAAAGGCCCCAAAAACCTGCCAATGCACAACGAGTTACAACAGAATAACACAACAAGATTACGTTAAGACTCATCAGCAGTAGATCGAATAAAGCATACCCGCAGTGGCACGTGCGGCCCCGCAGTCCAGCGCTCATTGGGTTGAATCTCAAATCGAGCTGGCTCTGCAGCATTATCAGGTTGAAGAATGGGAGGGCGGTCTCCACCTCGCAGCCCCGTAATAGTCAGAGACTTCGCCCCCCATGCCTTGGTGGGTCTTGCCCCCGTCGGGCAGGGGTCCTCTCTGAAACATCACCCACCATGTCAACACGCGACCTTTTACGGGATATCAACTCCGCATTCTCGCTAGGATCCGGGCTAACCTCCTCGTTTATCTCCACAATCGGAACAACCTCTGAGGGCACATCTATGGCAGCACTTGTTCCCAAACCACTCCCACCAGGAGCCGCCTCCGCGGTATTTCGCTGCAGTTGTGAGCGCGGCCTTTTAGCAAGTAGCAGCAAAGCTTTGTCCATCTCTTCCTTCAAACCACCGTCTAACACTTGACGTAAAGATCGTCCTGAAACTGAAAAGCGAATAGCAGCAACAAGAAAAGGTTAGCAGCAGTGTTAACAAGCAGTAATGAAACGACATTAATAAGCGGATAATCTTACGATTGTGACTCTCTAAAAAAGACTCGTCCTTCAATTGCGCCCAATCATACGGTGACCAAGAGCCTAAAAAAGTTCTTAAAAAAGCCGTGTCATATTTACTAAGATTATTTAAGAGGTCGACCGTGTCTTTGGGAACAGCTCGGCAGGAGGGAACGAACTCAAGGTCCTTACCATACCAGAATAACCACTTACCATGCCACCCGTGATTAGATGACTTCACATTCACGAGACGAACCCCCGCCCGCTTATAAAAATAAACTTGACCATGTGTATAGTGTATGCTATAGATTGAAAAGAACAAATTCAACGAGGGTAATCGATTAACCTCAGAACAGCGAGCTATAAAGCCGCTGATCTGCGCAATAGCGTTGGGGGTCATCTGCGCTACCCCACACCCAACGGCCTCAAACATGCATAAGAAGAAAGGATGCAGGGGTAGACGCAACCCATAGTCGAAATGAATCAGCGGGATACCATGCATCCCGTAATCAGGCATATTCCATATCCGATCATCGGGGTTAGGAATCTCGCAACGATAACCCCCTACGGATAAGTCTACCCAATTCTTATTTACATCCACTCGCATCGAGGGCTTTGAAAAAACACTTGACATATTAAGACCAGCATTATCATTAAATTCCAATTGGCCGGCGGCGAGAGCTTCCCCAACCATCTGTTCGCGCTCCGCCACCGTACCAGGACTCAAAGGAGGGGAAGCACGAGCCCCCTCATCCCCCTCGTCCGCAGAAAAGCCATACCCAGAACTCACATCAACATCAGGAAGCTCTAAATGATCTAAGTTAAAAAGGGGATCAAGGTCGGGACCTAAGGGAATGTTCCTATGAGGATTGTGACTGACGGTGGCCTCGAATGAGTTAGAAGGAATAGACATGTTTAAGTTTTTAGAGTAATACAAATCAAGATAATCTATAAAGCAGAAAATACGAATAGCAAAAAAGAAAGGGGCACACCTGGATGAGAGAAAGTGATAAGAATGGGGAGAATAGCCTTGCAATAGCCACGACAAGGGATGAAACGCCACTAAATATCAGGGAAGTCGAAAAGCCACAGTTAGGTTCCGACTTCCGTACAACAATAAAATAAAAAAAAAAAAAAGAAGGAAAAAGGAGAAAGGAGAAAAACAAAAATCAATGTTTGTTTTTTCTTAATAAATTAAGTATTTCACATATTTTGTTTTGTATTTCAGGGCCGAGGCAAATCTAAAGATATTGCTCCCAACAAAGGGGGGACAAATGTTGGGCCAAAACCCTTGAGAGGGAAGCTTGAACAATAATATGTATATATAGGCCCATTTGTAAACAAACCCACTTAGAAATAGGCCCACTTGTTAAAAGCCCACTTGTAAGACTTCCCTATAAATACCCCTCAACCCCACATTAGAAGGGGTTGGAAAAATAGTTAAAGGAGTGAACCTCCTTAATGAATGTAACATTTTGACTCCAATAATACTAATTTCACTTCGCTTTTGTCAATTGATTTCATTATATCACTTTGTTCGATATTACATTCATCATGTTGTATAAGCGATAAAACAGAATTATTTTGTAAGATATGGTCAAATCTGCTGGCTTGACAGTTCTTCCATGATTAACAATAAGTCCTATGTACTATGCTTCTTTACCTTGAAATAATTATTAGATATAAACTATAATTTTGGGACAGACAAGTAGGACTTTGACAAGGTCACACGCCTTCTGTTACTAAGGGAAGGGCAATATATGCAAGGATACAATGTTAGAGATATATATGCATTTATATTAATATTTATATATGCATGCACTATAATACTGATCATGATCAGGGGTGGAGTCACATGGAACCGAGCGGTTCCGGTCGAGTACCCTGAGATTTTCAGTATAGCAGTTATACATAACTTATGTCTACTTTGTTGCACATTGCTGACTTAGTACACAGGTTGCCATTCAGTTTGTTTTCACTACGTGTTCAAGTCCATAATTCAACATCTCTTTTGCTTTTTGGGAGTACCATACGTATCAAGCATATGGCATATTCATGTTTTTGGAGTCCTATTTGTATCAAGCATATGGCATACTTGGCTTCTGGCCTCGGATGATTCGTGATAGGTCCATAATTAATACATTTTTAATACCTATTTTATGTCTGTTTTCGTAATTTTATTATTTAATAAATTGTTTTCTTTTGTTTTGTAGGAAAATAAATAAAATCATATTTCAAGCAAAAAAAGGTGAAAAAGGCAAGGAGATGGAAATACTTGAAGTCAAAAGGAAATTGGAGAAAAATTGGAAAACTTATCGGAGAAGAAAAAGGAATTGAGGAAATATTTCCAGAATCCGATTTGTAGTCAAAGAGCCCAAGCCCGTTATTTTTTCTATATATATAGATCTCCCCTCTTGTATTTGAGACACCTAGAATTTTGTTTCTCTAAAATTTTGTTCATCTAGAATTTAGACTAGATCCGATAATTAGGAGTAGGTTAATTTTATTCTATTAAACAATTTTTGTCATAATATTCAGTCGCTTTATTTTCTCTCCATCTTCCTTCGTTAATTACTTTCCTACAGCTTCGTTTTTAAATTTCAGCGTTAGTTTGGTTTTTCATGCTGTAAGTTTGTTTCTTTGTTTTCATTAAACAAGTCCACTAGTTTTCTTTTGTTTCATACGCGCCTGGGTAATATACATGTTCAGTTGCCAAACTTTTGCCTTGTTTTCAATTCGTTAGTTTTAGTATTTAATCTATTTAATACTTCTCTCGTTTTATCTTGTTTAATTAAATAATTAATATGTCTAGCTAAGTTAATTCTTCTAGGATGAAGATGAAGTTAATTTGATTATTGTTGATATCTTCTTGTTCATATTAATTGGTTCTCATGATTTTTCTTGGTGCTTAATTGTTCGATTGACAAAGTGATTTTGATATATTATTGTTACCGGATTTATTTTTCATAGCCTATGCTTGCTCCATGAAGTTTTGATAGGTTATTGTTAGATAACAAGTTTCATAGTATATGCTTGTCTCGTTAATTGATATATCTTATTTGTGAAGGAAAGAGAATTGATTTTAGGATGAGTTGATATTAATTGTGATTGATTAATGGATTCGGATTCCTAGGTTTTCCATATCTGATTTTAATTGTTAATTAGGTTAAACAAATCTCATCTCAAATCTTATTTGTCTAGTTCGCCTGAGTTATTTGTTAGGGTTTTGAAAATACATAGTCTCTGTGGATCGATCTGTGATTGCTACAACTAAACACTGTGCGCTTGCAGTTTACATTATTTTTACACATCAAGTTTTTGGCGCCGCTGCCGGGGATTATTGGTAATTTTCACTCCTTGATATTTAATTCTTCGGATTAGTTTCTTGTTCTGCATTGTTTGTTTTTAGGGAACAGTGAAGCGGAGGAAAGTTTGGACAAGAAGATTGCTAGAAGGCTCGTTGTCTCTTGTAAAATTTTTGGAAGCGCTTTTCGGTATTCCGTATCACCTCTCTCTATTTTCTTTCCATCATTATTGAAAAATCCAAAAAAAATAAATATTTGAAAAATCCAAAAATATTAGTTAGTTATTTGTTAAAAACCAACTTGTTGCATCATTCATTCTCTCACATAGGAGCACATCATCTAGATTTATTTATTGTCTTTATCGCTTTCCATCTTATACAATTGTGGTGATTGCTGGAGGAAAGAGGTACGTACAATTTAGAATAGAACACGTAGTGTAGTGCATCCATAAGTGTTTATTTCTCGTTCTTTGTGTATTGCATCATCTAATCAATCTTAAGGGCGCCACCCAATTTCAAGAAAAGGCGAGGGATTTCATCACCCTTTCCTTGGCCCACAAATCACTAATTCGTTCATCTTGCATTCCTTTTTCCTTAATAAAATCAATTAGACGTTAGCCCCTAGGATATCGCGCTCAACTATGAAGAGAATCTAGGAGGAACAAATCACTAAGTATTTTTCGGTGGTGTCTAGGACTAGCGAAAGCTTACCTGGCCTTTAGACTGGTGCCTAGAATGGTGGTTAGCCTCTTGGCAATGCTTCCTCCTGCCTGGCCAGTCACGACGAATGCTTTTTGAGCTGTTACTTTTAGTAGTATCTTATTGTTAGGAGCAAGGTCTAGATTTTTTTTAGGATAAGATAGATTTTTCTTTTGATTTTCCATCTTCTTGGGTGTTTACTTATAGCTCTTGTCTTCTACGTGCTTATTTGATTGCTTCTCTTGTATGCAAAGTACTTGGGTTCGAGATAATACATCTAGATTAGTGAGACAATCCGACCTTTCATTACCTGGAATAGTAAGACAACTCGATTTCTCTTCACCCACTAAAATTGAGTCAAAAGAAGTAGAAGTTCCAACACCCGTCATGGCTGTTTCACTTAAAGAACGTTGTTACCCCACTCGTACCGCTCAACCCTCATGCATAGTGCTACCAGCAGTAACCGCAAACAATTTTGAAATCAAACATCATAACATTAGCATGTTACCTAGGTTTGCTGGGGTAGAGGGAGAGGATCCATATCTTTTCATTCGAGAATTTGAGGAAGTGTGTGTTTTACAAAAACTTCAACAACTAAGTAAGGATTCCATTAGGCTTAGACTCATTAACTTTGCTTTAAAAGAAGATGCTAAACAGTGGTTGTATAGTCTACCCGTTAATTCTATTTCCACATGGGAGGGATTTGTTGCTATATTTCTTAAAAAATATTTTCCCAACCATAAGGCTAACAGGCTTAGGAATGAAATCAACCAATTTCAACAAAATCCAAATGAGCCTTTTTGGAAATATTTTGATAGATTTCAAAAGTTGTTGTCTAAGTGTCCTCAACATGGTATAGAAAAATGGAGACTTTGTAAAATTCTTTATGAAGCCTTAGATAGTCAAACCACTGCCTTGTTAGAGTCTATGTGTAATGGTAGGTTTATGGATAAAACTGATGAAGAAGCTTGGCAATTTTTTGAAGAGTTAGCTGAAAGAACAATGTTGTGGGAGTCAACTAGGGAACCCAGTCAGGAAACTGAAAAATCTAAGGGCGTACACGTAGTTGGTAATTCTATTGCAACCGAAGCTAAGTTAGCTACACTCACTAGACGTCTAGAAGCCTTAGAAACCAACAAGGTGTCCTCACAAGTGTTTCTGTGTGCAAACTGTAATTCTCCTACTCATTTGATAGAAAATTGTCCTGAAATTGAACAAGCCAATGCCATGTTTCAATCTAGAGTTAGGAATGATCCTTATTCATCCACATACAATCCTGGTTGGAAAAATCATCCAAATTTCTCATGGAACCAAGGTCAATACAATCAGTATAACCAAAATTCTCAACCTGTTTTTCAAAAGCTCAATCCTGGTCCATACCCAACTCAAAATCCTAACTCATATCCTCCACAAAATCTTGGTCAATATCAAAATTCAGTCCCCTTGAATCCTCCTGGTTTTGCCGAATCTGACAAAAGATTTACTTCTTTAGAAAAGAGTATGGAGGCATTAATCAAATCTCAACAAAATTTCATGAACACTATGACCCAAGATAGGCAATTGCTAAATTCTAATGCTCAAGCCATATCTAAGCTAGAGGTCCAAGTTAGTCAGTTGGCAAACACCATCAGCGAGAGAGAGAAAAATCGATTTCCTAGTCAACCCGAGATTAATCCTAAATTTCATCCAAATCAAAAGTCTCATGAAAATGTGAATTCTGTTATCTCTCTAAGGTCTGGTAATCAATTCAATAACCATGCTGGTGTCAATACTCAAGTAGAAGATAAGCTTACATCTGAACCAAATCCGTTACTCTTGAATCCTAGTCTTAAACAATCTTCCAATCCCCAGAGTCCTGAAGAAGTTGAATCTAATGAGTCATCACCCTCCGATGAACCACCTTCAAAATCCCAATCTGATGTGTCTATTGAAAAAGTCTTTAAGCCAAAAGCTCCGTTTCCTCATAGACTTACTTCAAACAAACAATCTTCTCAATTAGATAAGATTTTGGAAGACTTCAAGCAAGTCAAGATTAACATTCCTCTTTTAGATGCAATTCAACAAGTTCCCTCTTATGCGAAGTGTCTAAAAGATTTGTGTACTCATAAAAGAACCACTCATGTTCCTAAGAAAGCTTTCCTAACATCTAATGTTAGCTCTATCTTGTCAAATCAAATCCCTTTGAAGTATAAGGATCCTAGATGTCCTACCATTTCTTGTGTCATTGGTAATACTTTCATTGATAAAGCTTTACTCGATCTAGGAGCTAGTGTGAATCTTCTTCCATTATCTGTCTATCAAGACCTGGGTTTAGGTGAACTTAAAAAAACTAGTATCACTCTTCAGTTAGCTGACCGTTCTGTCAAAATTCCTAAGGGTATAGTGGAAGATGTGTTGATTAAGGTTGGTGATTTTGTCTTCCCCGTCGATTTCATTGTTCTAGAAACCGAACCTGTCCAAAATCTCAAAAATCAAATTCCCATCATTCTAGGAAGACCTTTTCTTGCCACGTCTAATGCTTTGATTAACTATAGGAATGGTTCGATGAAACTCACTTTTGGAAATATGACAATAGATCTTAATGTCTTTAATGTAGGTAATCAACCTAATGAGCTTTTTGAACAACCTGTAGGAGTTAATTTGATTGATGAAGTTGTTTCATGGTCACATCTTGAGGATATTGCAATTGAGTCTTTTCTTGAGAACGATATTTTGTTAGAGTATGAGAGTAATAAAGAACTTCATGATATGTATAAGAATTTTTCTTCTGATGAGATGTTAAATGAATTGAATGCTATTTGTTCTAAGCATGAAACTCAACTTGTGGATAGTTCTTTTGATCCTAAAGTAGTTGTTAAGACTTTTGTTGGTGTGCCACCCCCACTTTTTTCTAATTTATCTTTTTCCACTCTTGATCAGTCTTTGGTGGTTAATAATGAAACTCGTCATGTTTTTATCTCTAGTGACATAGTTCGTAACCAAGAATTTCAAGTAATTAATCTGCTTAAACAACATAAAGAAGCATCTAATTGGTCTATGAATGAAGTTAGTTTAATGAGTTTTATTCTGGTTCAAGATCTTCTTTCTCCAGTGGATAATGTTGTCTTTTTTGTGGGTGAGTTTCACATGCTTGATGATTCTGTTACGAAGGTAGTTTTTCCTCGATCTGGTATTGGTTAGTATGTGCTTTTGTTTTGTGTCTCCCATAGTCAAGTGTAGGTATGGGGGATTGTGTGAGTGTGTTTATTGTGTGTGAGTGTGTTTATTGTGTGTGTGAGTGTGTTGTGTATTTTATGTATGTGTGTTAGGTATTCTTCTGCTCCTCTGTCATTCCATTATCAGGTATTCTCGTCCTTTTACTCTATCATTTTTCTCTCATTTGCATACATTGAGGACAATGCATGATTTAGGTATGGGGGAGGGGTTTAGTAGTATTAAAAAAAAAACCAAAAAAATTGAAAAATGAAAAATCCCAAAAAGAATTTTAGTTGTAAATTGTAGAATTATAGCTTGTGAAATGATTTCTTGTGGCTTGATGCACCCTTACATGCTATAGTAACCTTGTGTTTCTGATACTTTTGATTGAGAAGTGATTTTCTAAGTTCTTGTACTTCACACATACACTAGCAAGTTGAAACTAGTAGACTTACTGAATGTTGCAAGTAATTAGAAGGACATGAATATGTGCAAAATGATTTGGTTTCCATGCTTTGAGTACAAGTTGGTGCATTGAAGAAATTTTTGCTTGGGATTGATTATGTTTTACCACCATGTGAGATTTTGAGCCTATATGCATATCTTTTGCATTTTATATTCGTTTGCTTGAGTGTCCACATATCGTTTGCATTGTTAGCGCTTGTTTGAGACCTTTCTTGAATGCATGACATTATTTGATGATAAGATGATAAAGGCATTTAGGAATAACCTATATTTTCTAAATTACCACACCATTTTTATATGATCAATTAGTTACCCTCTTGAGCTTAAATCCTATTTTTTCGGTGACACACCACATTACGTGCCTAGACCTTTTTCTTGTTTAGCCTTACTTATGATTGATCCCAAATTGTCAATGGTTAGTAGGAACTTGATGGAGTAATAAGGTGTGTAAGATGGGTTTACTTTTGTTCATTATTTTGAGGAAATATTTGGTTTGATTGCTTACTTGATAGTCGCTGTTCAATAAATTTTTGAAGGAGGATTGTGGTTGCTTATATCTATCTCTTAGCTCTTGGAAAAAAAAAAGAAGAAAAAAAAAAAAGAAAAAAGAAAAAAGAAAAAAAATATATGGAAAAAAAAAAAAAAAATCATGAGAGCATACTTATGTTTGTGTGATCCTTCTTCATTCGACTAATCAAGCCTTTTTGTTGAAATAAAAAGTAAAAAATTCAGTTGTGGGGAGGAAGTTTGGTGATGTGTATGATTAATTATGGTGCCTACTAGCTTTTGACACTTCACCTTATTTGGCCTTACTTGACATACTTTGTCCCTAGCCCCGTTACAATCCCAATAAAGACCTTTTGATTATCATCATTGATGTCTGTTGTGTTAAAGTTAGATTGATACCAAATGTCAAGCATGCTTATGATTTTGTTGGAATAGAGTGATACACTTACCCTTGTTCTTGAGTGAATATTCTTTTGTGAGTGAAAGGTGAGTTATTGCTTGTTTCTACATTTGAGATCCCAAGTTTTGACTCAAAGGTGTACTCTTGTGGATTTAGCATGATTACCAACTTATTCTTACACTTGACATGGACTTTTGAGCACTTATGCATATTTCTTTGAGTAGACTATGTGAATACTTGAATCTTCCACGACAAGACATTGCAAAGTCATTTTTGATTCTTAAGTTGATGAAGCATGAGAGGACTTGTATGTGTGGTGTTGCATTGTCATGCGATCTTTTACATGAGCTAGATGAATTTTGTGGGTACATTCACTATAAACCCTCACGAGACCTTACTCGTCCACTAGGGCTGCCTAGGGGTTTAAAGGGCTTGTTGCATATGCCAAATGCAACCGTGATCACCTACGGAAGTGGTATTATCTATTAGTTAGTAGTTTATAATATATTAGTTTTTCTCGAGGACGAGCAAAAGATAGGTATGGGGGCATTTGATAGGTCCATAATTAATACATTTTTAATACCTATTTTATGTCTGTTTTCGTAATTTTATTATTTAATAAATTGTTTTCTTTTGTTTTGTAGGAAAATAAATAAAATCATATTTCAAGCAAAAAAAGGTGAAAAAGGCAAGGAGATGGAAATACTTGAAGTCAAAAGGAAATTGGAGAAAAATTGGAAAACTTATCGGAGAAGAAAAAGGAATTGAGGAAATATTTCCAGAATCCGATTTGTAGTCAAAGAGCCCAAGCCCGTTATTTTTTCTATATATATAGATCTCCCCTCTTGTATTTGAGACACCTAGAATTTTGTTTCTCTAAAATTTTGTTCATCTAGAATTTAGATTAGATCCGATAATTAGGAGTAGGTTAATTTTATTCTATTAAACAATTTTTGTCATAATATTCAGTCGCTTTATTTTCTCTCCATCTTCCTTCGTTAATTACTTTCCTACAGCTTCGTTTTTAAATTTCAGCGTTAGTTTGGTTTTTCATGCTGTAAGTTTGTTTCTTTGTTTTCATTAAACAAGTCCACTAGTTTTCTTTTGTTTCATACGCGCCTGGGTAATATACATGTTCAGTTGCCAAACTTTTGCCTTGTTTTCAATTCGTTAGTTTTAGTATTTAATCTATTTAATACTTCTCTCGTTTTATCTTGTTTAATTAAATAATTAATATGTCTAGCTAAGTTAATTCTTCTAGGATGAAGATGAAGTTAATTTGATTATTGTTGATATCTTCTTGTTCATATTAATTGGTTCTCATGATTTTTCTTGGTGCTTAATTGTTCGATTGACAAAGTGATTTTGATATATTATTGTTACCGGATTTATTTTTCATAGCATATGCTTGCTCCATGAAGTTTTGATAGGTTATTGTTAGATAACAAGTTTCATAGTATATGCTTGTCTCGTTAATTGATATATCTTATTTGTGAAGGAAAGAGAATTGATTTTAGGATGAGTTGATATTAATTGTGATTGATTAATGGATTCGGATTCCTAGATTTTCCATATCTGATTTTAATTGTTAATTAGGTTAAACAAATCTCATCTCAAATCTTATTTGTCTAGTTCGCCTGAGTTATTTGTTAGGGTTTTGAAAATACATAGTCTCTGTGAATCGATCTGTGATTGCTACAACTAAACACTGTGCGCTTGCAGTTTACATTATTTTTACACATCAATTCGCAGTCCAGAGAATTTTTTTTTTTGGAGTACCCTGAATTTAAAAGCTGGCTCCGCCACTGATCATGATGATGCTAAATTGCTAATGATTGATTCAAGTTATACTGGATTATTATACTTACAATCCACCTAAAGCAGTGGCAGCACTAACAGCAAAAACAGTTCCACCGTGGTACATCACCATTCTGCTACCATAATAAGACATGAAGGCCCAAATAGCAAACACAAGGCCATTACTTCCATTAGCCAAACCCTGTTCAAGTCCCAAATGTAGTGTCCCTTGAAATGCAACAGACTAGCAGAGTAATCTCTTATAGTTTTACTCCAAGAAATAAATAAACTGTTCTGATTGACGAAATTGCTTGATCTACTATTGTCCCAGCTTTGTTATTCTCTTCTCTCACCTTTCTTGCAATTCCCATCAAAGTTTGCCCGTATCAATTCAGGTATAATCATAATTACCACAACCGGCAAACCTACAATGGCTAGTCTACACAGAATTAAGAATCCCACCACATATGCACCAAAAAAAAATTGCCACATTTCATCACAAACACGGGAAATTGTATGAGACTCAGTAATGTATATATATAATTTAAGTGCATGCTTGTAGAATAATGATTATGACAATAAAATTGCATAATTTATTCATTTTCAGGAATCAGGCAGTGAATAGTTACTCTGGAAATTTCTGGACTTATGGAAGTGAGTGGTCAAAGACAAGTGGTGCAGTTCATAAATAACAGATTATTGATAATTAGAAGAAAATGGTTAGGTATCTATTGATAACCCCAGCGTTGTAGCTTAAGTTGATTGAGTCTTGGTGGAAGCAATGGATTTAACTCTTTTCTTGATAACAAGAGATTGAGGATTTGAGTCTTAGTGGAGGCATGAGTGTGTGAGTTATTTAAAAATGTTCAATTGTTTATATAAACCTTCTCACTGATAACATATTGAATAATGAGGCTATCGCTAGAAATGCTGGTGATAACTTGAGAGATGCTTCTCACGTGTAAATCAAAGTAACTGACATCTTGCTCGTAATCTTGAAGCTTGTCTTTACCCTGTTCTTGTCCAGCAAAATCCCTCTAAATTCATGTAGTTAAACCGATTAATTACTACACGTTGAAGTTTGACATGAAACTAGTAAAATAGATTAAGTGAAAAGCTTACCGAAAAACAAGGGATTAATTGACCACAAAGCCAAGTAACACAAAGCCAGTGCATTCTGTACTCATGTAAAAAAACACAACACACACAGATCAACATGTGTACATATGTGCGTGTATGGTCAAGGGGTACACCTTATTGATGCTACGTATGAAGTGAGATGTGAATCTCCAATCTAGTTCATGAGTATACATCATGATAGGCATGGAAATGCCACCGATGGTGCCGATTAATCCCAGAATCATCAAGTATATATCAGTATCATCAGCATGCATAAAAAATTGACCACATTGATCCCATATTCTTTATCACTACCATCTTTGTCATGTTGACTAATTTTTTAATAGTTTTTCGTCTAAGCCTCCTCTCTCACCCCATATATACTTTTCAGTCAGATGCAAACCTCTATATATTCTGTAAATGGAACATTGTGGTTTTGATTAGTTAGGGGGATCATAGCAAAGAAATGTAAACCTCTATACTTACTGCTCTCGAATCATAATGTTATAAACCCTTTATGCACATTTGCTAAACACCTGTTATAAACGAGCGTGTAGAAATGCAATAAAATTATTAGAGCAGTTTAGATAGGAAAAGGATATTTTCATTGACAAGAAGAGGTGGTCCAACATGCAAAATACATGCAAAGTTATGAAAACTTGTCCAGGCGAAGCAGAGACAGCCACTTACGGACGAACTAGCATAATAATTAGATGCTTGTTACCTGATGATTTGGTTTTTTAAGATTCTACTTGATGGCAATTAGCAATGAATTAAGACAATCAATAAAAAGTGTTTATTGCATTTGTTTTAAATGTTAATTCTTACAAATGCCTGGGAGGATAGGACTTAACCTGATCTAAAAACTTGAAATTGCTAACCAGGTAAAAGATAATGATATACTATTTCTCTGCAAACTGTACAGATGAATTAATGAGAATATAACTTCTGATAACTGATAAGTAATGAAAATATATACCAGCTCCTAGTGTTACTTAATCATCCTTTCTCCATCTGAACCGATTAATGTTCCGGACGCCAGGACTGGAGAAATATGTTGTCCAGCTTAATTAATAATTCCAACCATTGTTCTCCCTCTTCGCAAAACAAAAACTTTTATGTATCATGATCGGTACAAAAATATATAAAAAGAAGATCATAGACAAAGGCAAAATAATTTTTTATGACTCACAAGTCACAACCTGATCATTTAGCTGATTTTTTTGACAGACGAAAATATATTACAAAGCAACATCAAAGTTGAATAGACATCTTTATCTCCTTCTTAAATGACTTTTTGAACAATACCTGCGTGCTATGATAGGCGTCGCTTCACCCCCATCAGTTCATCACTCCAACTACTTGATTCTTTGAAGGTTAACCAATGTGTAATAGGCACCGGTGGGTCCCTCTGCTAGCAAGGCCGAATGGGTTCCCTTTTCAACAAGCTTCCCTTTGTCAAGCACTGCAATTGTGTCACAACTTTGTATTGTACTTAATCTATGCGCCACAACTACACTGCTCCTTCCCACCATAACATGCTCTAGCGCATTCTGCACCACTTCCTCAGATTGACTATCAAGAGCACTTGTAGCTTCGTCTAAGAGTAGCACAGCTGGATTTTTAAGTATTGCTCGTGCAATTGCAATGCGCTGTTTTTGACCACCAGATAATTGTGATCCTCTGTCACCACACAATGTGTCATATCCATCTTTTAATCCAGTGATAAAATCATGAGCATTAGCTGCCTTAGCTGCCTCAATGATTTCCATTTCATCAGTCTCCTCGGATGCCCCATAGGTGATGTTTTCGCGTATTGTAACAGCAAACAATGTAGGTTCTTGACTAACAAGTGCAATGTGCTTTCTTAGTGATCTAAGGTGAAATGATCTTATATCTTTCCCATCAATTTTTACTGAACCTTTAAGCGGGTCATAGAATCTCTGAATCAGTCCAATTATAGTTGACTTACCAGACCCGCTTTGGCCCACTAATGCCGTAGATTTTCCTGATTCAATATTAATTGTAAAGCCTGCAAAAATCACAGCATCTGGCCTCGCGGGGTATGCAAAGTCCACATCTAGGAGCTCTATGTTTCCTGTTACTCTGCCAGGCTTATGTCCACTAGGGCTTTCAGGTTCAATGAGTGTATACCGGTCCAAAATAGCAAAAACTGATCCAACAGCATCAGAACCTTTGGCAAGATCATTAGTCATGGATCCGGCATCAGCAATAACCCGACCTGAACTTACCAAGACCATAAAGGTCTCAAAAAAAGCCCTGGAATTGATCACACCATCAGAAAGAAGTTTACCACCATACCAGTAGTCCAAGGCCCAAGTGCATGACATGAGACTCTGGGAAATTCCAAGACCAAGACCCGCATACCATGATTGTCTAGCAGTTTCACGTCTTGGGCCTTCTTGGGCTCGTTCGAGCATTTTGAGTATTCGGGCCTGGGACGAAAAGGCTGCGACTGTTCTGAGATTAGTAACAGCTTCAGCTGCCAGCTTGCTAGTCTGGTCTTGTGATTTTATGGCCTTTGCAGACATTTTTTTTAACAAAATACGTTTGCAGTAGTAGCAAGCGATGACGAGGGGCTGGACGGCCATCATCACAATAGCAAGCCTCCAAGCAATGGTTAGGCCCATGATGAACGCCATCATCACTGCTGACAATGTCTGAACTACAAGTGCCATGCGGTCACCCACTAGAGATCTCACCTGAACAGGAATACTACATGTTAGTTTTGTTCTGCAGATATTCCATAATCAATATTACCTGCTACTAATTTAGAAATCACTATGCAATAACTATGAATGTTTTAATTATTTATAGAATATATGCATACCACATTGGCATCTTTGGCGATCCTAGAACAAACAGCACCACTAGAATTCTCATCTTGATCAAACCAACCAATCTCGAAAGTAAGTATTTTAGACAACATTCTTTCTCTGATCCTCTTTGTCAGATACTCGCCCATAACCGCAAAGTTATAGTGCTGAATTACGTTGACAGTTAAAGAAAATACAGCCAACCCCATAAAGCACAAAGCGTACATCCTTGTTTTCTCCTCAATTTTTCCATTGTCTGCCAAAAAATACACCGATACCATAGAACCCATAGTGAAAGAATATATAGGCTGAATGGCACCAAATAAAATCGCCCCAAAACTCCCTAGTACAGCTTGCCTCCATTCAGGAATATTCTGTGCTGTTGGGTATTGATATACCCTAAACTAGTAATCAAGGTGTTTATATGGAACTGTATAAAACGAGAGAATACTTTGAACGTGCTACTTTGATAGAAAAAGATTACAAAGGATAAATACACCGTGTATGGGTGCTAAGGATAGAAACAGGAAACAAACTTCCCTACAAACTAGCTATATCATATCTTTTATTCAACTGCCTAACAGACTTATTCAATCAATCTCCTAAACTCTCTCAACTAGATATGTGACCAAATCACATACTAATTCTGGACACAAATAAAACAACGATAAATAAATTAGCACGCTTTGATTAAAACCAACATTCTCCCCTTAATCTAAGCGAGCTTATGCAAGTCTTGAACTCCCAGCAAAGCTCTCATCCGCTCGAACTTAACAGTAACTAATGCCTTCGTCAATGCATCAGCCTTTTGAAATTCTGTGCTTATGTGCTTGATCACAATCTCTCCTCGTTCAACACATTCACGAATAAAATGATACCGAATATCTATGTGCTTGCTACGTCCATGGAAAACTGGATTTTTAGCTAAGTCGATGGCCGATTTATTGTCAATGTAGAGCACGACAGGGCCAACATAATTCCCAGTAACTTGACCCAGTAAGTTCCTTAGCCAAATTGCTTGACACGCAGCTGCTGTTGCTGCCATAAACTCTGCTTCACATGAGGAGAGTGCCACACACCGCTGTTTCTGAGAGACCCATGTCACAAGACTTTCATTTAAGTAGAATGCCATACCCCCAGTGCTTCTACGATCATCCACATGCCCAGCAAGGTCACTATCAGAGTATCCACTCAGCATATTGTTGCCACTAGTTTTCGTGTACACTAGTCCATACTCCAGTGTGCCTCTAATGTATCTAAGAATCCGTTTGGCAACGTGTTGATGCAGTACAGTTGGCTTCTCCATATACCTGCTTATTATTCCCACTGAATAGGCTATATCAGGTCTTGTATGAACTAAGTAGCGTAAACCTCCAACAATGCTCTTAAATTCAGTTGAATCCACAAGTTTACCCCCCTCATCCTTGGTGATAAGCTCCTTAGGGTCCATTGGATACTTAGTAGGGTTGCATCCCATCATACCAGCCTTTTCAAGAACCTTCTTCGCGTAAGCTGTCTGTCTCAACTCTATGAAACCTTTCCCTTGCTGTACTTCTATCCCCAAATAATATGACAACTTCCCTAGATTGCTCATCTCGAACTGTTTGTTCATTTGGTTCTTGAATTCTTCGATGATAGCCACCTTTGTCCCCGTGACCAGCAGATCATCAACATATACACCTATTATCAGCAATTCATCTCCAATTTTCTTCGTGTAGACAGCGTGTTCATACGGGCATCGAACAAAATTCAGTCCTTCCAGACATTTACTCAACTTCGCATACCAGGCACGTGGTGCTTGTCGCAACCCGTACAATGCTTTCACAAGTCTGTAGACAAGGTGTTCCTTTCCCTCTTTCACGAAACCCTCAGGTTGGGTAACATAAACCTCTTCCTGAAGTTCCCCGTTCAGGAATGCGGACTTAACGTCCAGATGGTGTACTTCCCATGAGTTTTTCGCAGCAAGAGCTAGAAGTAGTCTCACTGTCTCTAGGCGTGTTACTGGAGCGAAAATCTCATTAAAATCTCTCCCCTGTTGTTGGACGTAGCCTTTAGCTACAATACGAGCTTTATGCTTGACCACCTCTCCATTTGCATCTTTCTTCACTTTGAACACCCACTTCAAACCGATTGCCTTCTTCCCAGCTGGAAGTTCAGTTAGCTCCCAAGTGTTATTTCTTTCAACTGCATCAATCTCATTCTTCATTGCCTGTCTCCAACTATATTCTGTAGCAGCTTTCTTGTAACTCGTAGGTTCGATTGTTCCCATTAGCATAAGTTCATCATCATCCAAGTCTACCTCCTCAGTGACATCATAGATTTCTGTCAACCGTCGAAACTTGTTGGGAGGTTCACTACTAGTTTCAGCACCATCAGACGCTTCAGTGTTATAACTTAGTTCACGAGGTATCAGTGGAGAGTTTACTTCATTGTGAGTTGAGTAGCTTGACTCCGTACTCCTTTCGACATTACTCGACTGTCCAGTCTGTGGACTTGACTGTACAGATTGTGTGTTTTGCAAATTCTCACTCTCAGTCTCAGTCATACTCCTATCTCCTCCCACCGTGTGTGAGTTGTGCACAGTGAAAGTGATCTGTGTTTCACCTTCAATTGTCTCCTTTTCCTCCCAATTCCACTCTTTATTTTCTTCAAATACCAAATCACGACTTACATGCACACTATCATTTTCAGGGTCATACACTCTGTACGCCTTCGAATTTGGTTCTTTTCCCAAATTGATTACCATTTTACTACGGTCACTCAGCTTTGTCACTTGATTCATTGGGAGTTTCATATGTGCCAAGCATCCAAACACTCTAACGTGACCAATCTCTGGTTTTCTTTCAGACCATGCTTCATATGGTGTCACCCCAGATAGAGCTCTAGTAGGTAATCGATTCAATATGTATATTGAATGTCGCACTGCCTCTGCCCAGAAAATGACTGGTAGGTTTCTATCTTTCAAGAAGCTTCGAGCCATCTCAACGACAGTTCGATTTCGTCTTTCGACCACGCCATTTTGTTGAGGCGAATATGGAGCTGTGAGTTGCCTAGATATTCCTGCATCATCACAATATGTGTTAAAAGCTTGTGAATTGAACTCACCACCCCTGTCTGTCCGTAAGATTTTGACTTTCTTCTCGGTTCCATTTTCAACTTTTGCCCTGAACTTCTTGAATGCCTCGAATGCCTCATCTTTGCTTTTCAAAAAATAAACCCACATGACTCTAGTGTAGTCATCTACCAGCAAGAAGAAATACTTGATTCCAGTCTTTGTCGAAGGCGTTATAGGTCCACACAAATCTCCATGCACAATTTCAAGTGCTTTCTTGGCATTATAGGTTGCCTGGCCTGGGAAAGAGTTTCTCGCCTGTTTTGACATAAGGCAACCTTTACACACCTCACCCTGTGGCTTTATCTTAGGCATACCAGTTACCATTCCTTCAGTCGACATCAGAGTCAAGGCCTTGAAATTTACGTGCCCAAGACGAGCATGCCAAAGCCTGGCATTTTCATCAGTTTTTGACAACAAACAACCTGCATTTTCACTTGTATTTTCACTGTTAATGATAATCTTATAAAGACGGTTTGTCGAGCGTTTTACCTTCATAACCAGCTTCCCTCCATCTTCATAGACCCAGAGATATTCTCCATTCAGTATGACCTTATTGCCATCCTCCGCCAACTGTCCAAGAGATATTATATTACTACATAACGCAGGGATATAGTATACCTTTGTTAAGGGTCTGTTTTCACCATTCTTGCATTTCATCAAGATCGTTCCTCTTCCTTCGATCTGTACCATAGATCCGTCTCCAAACTTGACTTGCCCCTTGACGTTTTCGTCCAATTCCTTGAACTTTGACAGTTCACCTGACATATGGTTACTTGCTCCATTGTCCAAGTACCACACATTTGAACCTCTTGATGAATCTCGTCCAGTTTTATTCAGCCTTGGTGTCACTCTGCCCTCGTCGACTAGTAACACCTTCTCTGTCATTAACAAGGCAGGTTCTTCATCCATCATTTGTGACAGATTTGCCTCTTCTCTTTGCTCTTTGGCGTGCTTTGATTTCTTGCATTCTGCAGCATAATGGCCGTAGTCAAGACAGTTAAAACATCGTACCTTGCTTTTGTCACGTGTTCCACGCCCAAAATCTCTACTTCCTCGACCCCTTTGGTTTGCATACCCTTCTGATACACCTTTTCCTCTGCGCTTCAACCAATCTTCTCTTGTGAGAAGCAGTTTCGTCTCGTCTTTCTCCTTTTTCAACCATTCCTCAGCTGTTAACAACAACTGTGCTCCACCATCAGTGTTACTTGAGCCTCCACCACTGGTATTACTCGAGCCTCTGAGTCTTTCTTCATGTGCCTTTAGGGACCCAACTGTTTCCTCCACGGTCATGGTTTCCAAATCTCCAAATTGTTCAATGGTGGAAGCAATCTGAAGAAACTTGCTAGGCACTGCTCGTAGTAATTTCTTCACTATGTAGTCCCCTTTAATTTCTTCTCCTAGGGCTCGAATTGTAGTCACCAAGCCATTTAGTTTCATACTAAAGTCATCGATTGTATCTGATTCCTTCATACTCAATGATTCAAACTCTGCCTTTAGAGTTTGTATCCTTGCTTTCTTGACCTTGTCTGCTCCCAAACACATGGTTTTGACAGCTTCCCATGCCTCTTTCGCTGTCTTCTTCTCTGCCACAGATAGAAGAATGTCCTCCGGAATTCCTTGATAAATTGCAGCTAGGGCTACTTTATCAGTCTTATCCTCGATTACTATCTTTGGATCCGTGTTCTCAACTGCAGACCACACTCCTTGTGCCTGCATATAAACCCTCATTTTAATCGACCATGCTGTATAATTACTTCTATTCAGCATAGGATAACTCAGCCCGATCGATCCATCTTTCGTTTTGTTTGTCTCCATCGTGACCTTCTTTGGCATATACTTTGGCATACACGACCGTTTCCAAGCTTTGGTACCAGATTGTTGGGTATTGATATACCCTAAACTAGTAATCAAGGTGTTTATATGGAACTGTATAAAACGAGAGAATACTTTGAACGTGCTACTTTGATAGAAAAAGATTACAAAGGATAAATACACCGTGTATGGGTGCTAAGGATAGAAACAGGAAACAAACTTCCCTACAAACTAGCTATATCATATCTTTTATTCAACTGCCTAACAGACTTATTCAATCAATCTCCTAAACTCTCTCAACTAGATATGTGACCAAATCACATACTAATTCTGGACACAAATAAAACAACGATAAATAAATTAGCACGCTTTGATTAAAACCAACATGTGCTAGCAGTCTTTTAAATGATGGTACTAGCAAAATCTTGTCACTGGAATTCTTCTGGTCAACACTGACATATTCACCTTCTCTGGAGTTGGCTGAGCTTGATTGACTAATCATTGATAATCTTCGACAACTCTTACTGTTGATGTCAATGTTTGAAATTGAAGAAACATTATAACTAGTACTGTTAGTACTGGCGAACAACGCCACACTAATTTTTTTGGTATGCTGGAGGTGGACTAAAGTTGAGTACAGGCTGTCCGAGTCTTGAATGAGGTCACGGTGTGAACCGGTTTCTCTGATTTCGCCATCTTGAACAACTGCAACGAGGTCTACATTTCGGATGGTTGAGAGGCGGTGAGCAATGATGATGGTGGTGCGGCCAACAGAGGCCTTGTCAAGTGCTTCTTGTACAACATGCTCGGACTTGGAATCCAAGGCGCTGGTGGCCTCGTCTAAAAGGAGGATTCGAGGTGCTTTGATGATTGCTCGAGCTATTGCTATTCTTTGTTTTTGTCCTCCCGACATTTGAATGCCTCTTTCTCCTACCTGTGTGTGTCCATGCACCAAGAGTGTGAGTTAATTAATAGTAACTAGCAATAATCAAAATTTACCCATCTGTGTCCAAAAGGTAAGTACTTCTTAGAGTGGTTAAAGCTTTCATCTTAACCACATGATGCAAAGGTCCCACATGTTTCAGAATTTGAAACTCGATTAACTAATAGCAACTAGAAATGAAATAATTGTAAAAGAGACAAAGCAGAAGAAACCTGGGTATCATAACCCTGAGGCAACTGACTAATGAAGTTATGAGCATTTGCTGCTTTGGCCGCGCCAATAACCTCCTCCAGACTTCCATCTTCTTTTCCAAAAAGTATGTTCTCTTTTATTGATGTTGCAAATAATGCTGGCTCCTGACTCACCAGCCCCATTTGTGACCTCAGCCATTTCAACTGCAACTTCTCTATGCTGACTCCATCCACCAATATTTCTCCCCCAATTGGAGCGTAAAATCTCTGCAACAACGCTATCACTGTTGACTTCCCCGAGCCGCTCCCACCAACCAACGCCAATGCCTTCCCAGCAGGAATCTTGAGATTCAAGTCTTTGAATATTACACTTTCTGGTCTTGAAGGATATGCAAATTCTATGTGTTTAAATTCCACCTCTCCGGCAACATTTTCTAGTACTTCTCCTTCCACGCTGTCGGAATCAATTTTCGGGATTCTGTTCATCACTTCCAATATTTGTTCTACCGCTGCAGTGGCTTCAGAGAAGTACTTCATGTTCGATACAACATGACCAAGTGATCTAAATTACAGAAATGTAGATAAATATCAATTTGATTAACAAAAAAGCATAACTTTTTCCGTTAAAAGAGACATTCATCAGCAAACAGGTCTCCTGTGACTAGTAATAAGTCTCACTGCATTAAACCACCAGATATGGGTTTTAGAAATCTAGGCAGGGTGCTCAGGGAGGTGGCTAGGTGCACACTTTTTTTTGAAATTGATACCAAACTAAACAGATCATTTCAAGAACTACCTCCAACCTACTACCCTAATCAAATGAAAGGCTTACAGGTTTTCATAAGTGTACAAGATATGCACACTCTACATGAAAATGAAAAGAAGTTATGTACGGAGAATATACTTACAATCCTCCAACAGCATTGGCAGCACCAACTGCAAAAACGGTTCCACCATGGGCGCCATGGTACATCACCATTCTGCTACCATAATAAGACATGAAGGCCCAAATAGCAAACACAAGGCCATTACTTCCAACAGCCAAACCCTTTGTTAAACCCTGTTTAAGTCCCAAATCTACTGTCCCTTGAAGTGCAGCAGAGTACTCTTTTAAAGTTTTACTTTCTCCAACAAATGAATAAACTGTTCTGATCGATGAGATTGCTTTTTCTACTACCGCCCCTGCTTTGCTAGACTCATCTCTCATCTTTCTTGCAATTCCCGTTAAACTTCGCCCGTAAATCAACCCTGGTACAACTAAAAGTACCACAAATGGGAACCCGACAATAGCCAGTCTCCACAGCATTAAGAATCCAACCAAGTATCCACTCAAAAATGCTGCCACATCCGTCACAAACAAGGGGACCTGTATTATTTATAGATTCAAATCAGTGTTTAAATTTACATTGTAAGACCAGGAATGTAAGATAAAGAGCACTATAGGAAATCAAACTATGATCAGTTACTTTGAATTGTTCTGGACTTTTGGTAGCCAGTGGTCAAAGAAATTTGGCGCACTTAGCAAATACCAGATAATTAGGAGGAGATAAATATAGAGTATGTGCAAACCTTTTCACTGATAACATCTTGAATAAGAAGGCTATCACATGATACACTGGTGATAACTTTGGCAATGCTTGTCACATGTAAATCAAAGTACGCGACATCTTGCCTTAGTACTGCTTTCAAGTATCTTGATCTTAATCTTGAAGCTTGTCTCTCCGCAGTTCTTGTCCAGCAGTACCCCTCTTCATAAATTTGGTTTAAATGATTATAACTACCAGTAAAAAATTGATATGTAAACATTTCAATCTTTTTTGAAAAGAAAAGGGCTTTTTAAATGGATTCAGCGAGCCTTACCAAGAAAACAAGCAACTAATTGACCACAACCCAAGTAACATAAGGCCAGAGCATTCTGTTCTCATGACAACACTAATTTTGATTAGTTACTTAGAATATACAAACTATAAAAATGTATACACATCAAAACAAGAAACACATACACATATGTGCGTTTATGTATCTGTGTGCAGATTAGGGATAGAACACTAGACCTTGTTAATGTTATGGATGAACTGAGACTCAACTCCGGTAGATGAATCACCTATAGCATTCATGAGCTTGCTAGTAGTATAAATCTTGAGAGGCATGGAGATGCCATCACCGATGGCACCAATTAAACCAAGGATCATCAAAAACATGTCAGCACCATCAGCATGCATAAATATGGATTGAATTGAACCCATATTCTTCTTTTTTACTTCAGTCTTCGTAATGCTAATATCTACTAGTATATATTGAACGCTTGTGCTTGAGCAATGGTTAGATTTCTACTTACTTACTGCTAAGTAAGGGATTAGAACCTGAATAACAGTCTACTTATAGATATAAATGAAGCACGTTTAGCATTGGATACTAGCTAGTTTATTAGGAAGTTTGTCGCATGTGTCACCCTAAAATATGGCCTGACAATAACATTACAACTAGTTAACTAGTTTGTCTTTAGTTGTATGAACAAAATGATATAAGAACAACTGAACAAGCATATTATATCTATGATTTGTCTTTAGTCATCGACAAGAGAACTTCTTAGCAGCAGAGGCTTTACATTAGACATGACAAATCAATCCTACGTAAATGAGAATAAACACAAATTGGAGCACTATTATATTAACTTGCCACTTTTTTTTTGTTCGCTGATTTGCTTGCCACCCTTTTACCGGAAATACATCTATCCATCTATAGTCTATACTAAACAGAAACCCCTCTTCTTAATTGTATGATGTCAAATATACATATAATTATTAATTTAATATAATTGATTTAATTTTAAATTAACAATTATTAAATTAAAAATTAATTTATTTACTGAAACTAGAAACCCTATGTGTGATATGTCATGTAGATATACTTAATTAATTTTAAAAATATTGTTAATATAAAAATTAATCTATACTTTTTAAAATCATAACTCCCTTGTGATATGTCATGTATACTACGATATACACATATACTCCCTCCCTTAGTGGATGTGATTGGATTTTATATTATAAAATGTTACTATTTTTGGTATGTAAAGAAATGAGTGGGACGTATCAAAAAGGAAAGTGTAAAGAAATGAAAGGGACAAAGGGAGTAATTATTAGTTTAATATGTAATTAATTTAATTCAAAATTAATATATTATTACTATTCCTCGAAAGACGCACTAAAACGTTTGTTTTTTCCTCTTTTTTATCTATACTTTATACATAGAAGAAACATTAAAACTTTGGTCGGTCAGTAACATCGTATTTTTACTTAATTACCCTTACTGATTTATAAAAAAATATTAAATAATAACATTATCTATTTATATCCAATTACCTTTTTAGCTAAAATACATTATAAATTTTTTCTAACAAAACCCCTCCTTTTCCAAAAATATCACCGGCAATTTTCTTTTTCAAAGTACTTTTCCTGTTTTTCTTACTAAAATCTCTCCTTTTTTTCTAAAAATATCACGGGCAAACCCTTTACTTATTTATTTTAAAACCTATTTTTATGCTTTTAATTTTAAAAAAAGTTTACATATTTTATCATGCGTTCTTATTTTTTTTAACAAATGCAATTAATAAAATATTAAAACGTAAATAATAGAGTAACAAATATTAAAAATAATCCGTGCATCGCACGGATTTTAAGCTAGTATTAAGAAAATAGGTTAAAGTTCCAATATTCTTACAATTTATTATGGGCAAAAAGGCAAATTATTGCTCCAAAAACGAGCGTTCATGATTCACTTTTCGACCCAAAAATAGGTTTTTGAGTGAAGGAGAATCTATAACATCTATAACATTTATTAATAAGCGAAACCACTTTTTTAACAGTACCAAAATTGGTTCCACCTTTTTTTAGTTTCACCACTAATGATCTCACTTAGAATTTAATATTGTTTTTAATATAAAATATATTACGAGTCCTTCGGTACTTCAAATAAAATTCGAGGTGCTTCACTAATCCCCTAAACTCCTATCTAACACAGAATTTAATACTCCCTCCTCTGTCCCAATCATTTTTTACACTTTCTTTTTTTGGGATATCTCATTCAATTATTTATATTTCTAAACTTTCCAAAAGTAGTAAACTTTTAACAATATTAAAATCAACTATTTTCACTACTTTCCTCCACTATCCTTATTTTATACATTAAAAATTGATTGGACCACCACTTAACTCATTTTTTCTACTTTTTCCACTACTTTAATAGAATTCAGGGTACTTCAGTAATCCCCTAAACTCCTATCTCAAATAGAATTTAATATTATTTTTTTTAATAAAAATATATATTACCAATCATTCGTAAAAATTCAGTTATTAATTACATAGAAAAAAATAATATAATTGTAATGAAAATAAGTCGAGATTTTAATATTGCTACTGATTTTATAACAAAAAATAATATAAATCTTAATATCAATCAATTCAATAAATTTAAAAAGTATACAATTAATTCAATAAATTATCTCGGGCCCATTATCATCTAGTGTTAATATAAAATATAAAATCCTGATAAGGCATTCATCTGGCATCCTAAATAACCATTAAAAATTTGATATATAAGACTTTAATATGAATTATGTGAGGGTTGCAGAAAAAACAAGCAACCAGTTGACCACAAGCTAAGTAACACAAAGCCAGCACATTCTGTTTTCTGCAACATACATTAATCTTAATCAGTTATTTAAAAGAAATAAAGAACATGAGATATATCTCAGGTAATTTTCCTCAAATACGGAATAAAAATACTTTGTTTTATAAAAGATTTAGCATATCAAAATAATATCTAAAAAATTGTGCATATCAAAATATTGTTCCTATAAAAACATAGTCAATTTATTATGTACTAGCTTATAGTCCGTGCGATGCACGGTTACTTAAATTTTATTTATAATTATTCTGTTTATAATTATATTTTTATTACGATGCAACACACGATTGTTTTTTTATATTTATAATTATATTTATTTATGAATATTTTAATATTTAAAAGTTATTAGTTTACATGATTAAATTATTGTTAAAAAAGATTTAGTCAACAAAAATTATAGTTAAAAATTTGATATTTATTACATTTTACATGCTCAATTTAATATTTGTTTATATTGAGTTATAAAAGTTAGATTTGGCCAATTTTACGGTTCACATGAAATTCACAAAATAATCTTTAATTTAGTTGTGGTTTAATCGTTTTTTTTTCAATTAAAAACTATTCTAAAACTAAAAAGAAAATAAAGTGACGAAATTTAATGTTGAGAATTCTATTCGATTTAGGAAATTTACTTAACTTATATGTAGTTTAGATTATTAGAATAACCTTTATTAACCAAATACAGGTTTTAATGTTAAATCTAACGGTTTTCACCTATCTATTTAAGATTAAACGATTTTTATTATTTTGGTTATAAATGGGTTTACTTATTTAATTACAACTATTTTTATGTTTTAACTTTTTGGAAAATCCAATCCTAATATAATATCTTTTAACTTATATCATTTTTAGATAATAATTTCTTTTTATATGATATAATTTTGATCATCTATTTTTAAAAGTATTGGATCTAACAGTTGAGAATATTTTTGCGGTATTTAGGACCAAACTACCAGGATAACATCATGAAAGGCATATGTTATAGCCTATTTGTAATTCGAGGATTCTACTCAACTTAAACTAGAATGTAATAAGTAAATATTAGATTAATTATTACAGTCATAGGAATCTCAGAAGATCATATCTGTCAGAAGAATACAGATTAAAGTCATCTATAGATTTGAAGAAATACTACATTGAAAGAAGTTCAATTATTTGATCAAGCCTCAGTGAAGTCTTCAAAGAAGTGGATTTATTAAAGTGACAGAGGTTTCAGATTTGTGATAGCAAGGTACAGGTTACATAGGTTTATTCAAAGTTAAAGAAAAGAAGCCACAATTTTATATGTTTTAAAGATGAAGAATTATCATTGAAGTCAGTTATTCATGAACCAGACAGTGCATCGAATGACGACATCAATCAGTGGAATTAATTCATCTATATTTAGTGGTCTTCAGAAGATAGAGGGATACTATGTTGTTAAGTTATCTTCTTTTAAATTGTTAATCAATTTAATTAATAAATTAGTTCTCTCAGAATTAATTAATTTATTAAATTAATTAAATTAATTAATTTGGTTGTTTAAATTATTTATTAACTTAATTCTAGAAAAGAATTAATTTAATTTACAATTTAATCTAACTAAATTACTTAATAGAAATTATCTTAATAACTAGTATGACCTATATTATTCTCGGTATGACCTTGTTTTATTTAAGGCAGGTCATACCGAATTTAATCAGGTCATACAGGTCATTTTTCAGGTTTTACCGAGTGTTGTCAGGTCTGTGTGTCAGGTCATACAAGGACAGTTTGGTAGGTCATACAATTTGTTTTTCAGGTTCTACCAAAAAGTTGGCAGAAATACTCCAGGTCATACCGGACAGTTTTTGCAGGTTCTTTTGAAGGAGCAGGTTCTACCGAGCTTTGGTTACTTGGTCATACAAGTGTATTGATGTTTTTATTAAATCATTTTGATTTAATTAAAAGGTCATACAAGGCTAATGCAATTGTATTAACCCGAGGCAGTGCAGACAGAACTAGAGATAGAAGAAAATATACAGAATATCAAACACACAGACATTTCTCTCTCAAGAACAGAAAAGCCTTTTGATCTCATTTCTTCTCAAGCAATTAATTCTAGTTTGTATTTTTAAATCCAAACCACTAGAAGTTGATTACTTGTATTGCTTTGATTAACTAGCGGATTTTTATCCCTAGAATTTATCTCGAACTTGCTTTTAGCATTCGATCTTTTTATTACAAATATTAGAAAAGTTCATGTCGAATTTATTCTAAATTTGTATTAATTAGTTTGAGATAAATACTTTGTAATCCATACTGTATTTGCAACACCCTTCAAGTTTAATATAGTTTATATTTAACTTGAATTTTGTTTCATTTATATTCCGCATTAATTTGTTCTTAATTGTTAAATTATTCAAAGGACAAATTTTGATAAAACAGTATAGTTTGTATTCAACGCCCCTTCTACAATTGTTATTCTGAAATACAAATCTCAAAAGATGTCTACTACACAGAAAGTTGGTACTGTCAAAATCCCAATGTTCAGCAAGGAGCATTATCCCATGTGAAAGAAGAAAATGCTCCTATTTCTTAAGGTTGCAAATCCTAAATACATTGGTGTGCTGAATAATGGTCCCAAAGTCCCTATGATTATTGAGGGAGAATTGATTGAGAATAATGTTGTTACTAGGGCTGCTAGGATGATCCCTAAAGATCCCAAGGATTACACTCCTGATGAGAAAGAGGATGTTACCTTGGATTCATGTCTACAGTTGATCCTAATTGAGTATCTTGATCCTGTCATGCATAATCATGTCCTAAACTGTGAAACTGCCAAACACATTTGGGAAACCATAGAAATAATCAATGAGGGGACAAAGGAAGTTAGGGAGAATAAGCTGGAAATTCTCACCACTCAATATGAGCATTTCATATCAAACTCTGGTGAAGGTATCTCTGAAGTTTTTGAGAGATACAACAAATTAATCAATGATCTGAATCTCAATGGGAAGCGCTACACTATCAAGGAAATTAACAAGAAGTTCCTACTTACACTTCCACGTCATCTGAAGCACAGAATATCAGCCATTAGAGAAGCAAGAGATCTTACAGAGGTTTCTTTGGAAAGACTGTATGGTGTTCTGAAGACCTATGAGCTGGAGCAGATTCAACAGGATGAGTTGTATGGAACTGGGAGGATAGTGAGTACTTCTGCTGCATTGGCTGCTGAAGTCCCACGGAAACTGGAAGTGAAGGCTGTTCAACCTTCCAGTTCTAACATGAATGTTATTGATGCTGAATATGGATTAACATCCATTGATCAATCTGGTGGTGACTTCTATTCTTTAGAGGAACTTGATCAGCTGGAAGATGGTGATTTGGCTTTGATAGTCAGGAAGTTTGGGAAGTTCAGTTTCAAGAGGAATCCCAATCTTAAGTTCAGGCCCAGATTTCAGAGAGGCGGATCTTCCTCTTCAAGTAGCACAAGGGGTGGCTACAAAACTGGAACTGTGGAAAGGAGCACAATCAGATGCTACAATTGCAATGAGTTGGGTCACTTTGCTACTGAATGTAAAAAGCCAAAGCAAGTGACAAGGAACTCATTTGATTCAAGCAAGAAGAATAAGATTGGGAAAGCCTATGTTGCTGAAGGAAAGAGTTGGGATGACACTGACAGTGATGAAGAAGCAGGTGAGATTGGGAATCTTGCACTCATGGCAATAGGAGACAAACTCTTTGATTCCATGTTATCTTCACCCAACATGTCTGAGGTAAAGTTCACTGACACTGAAATGATTCGTAATCTTGGTGATACTTTAAGTTGTGCACGCACTGAAAATGATAGAATAATTCTTTTAAACACAAATCTTGAAAAAGAAATAAAAGAATTAAAACTAGTGCATATTAATCAAGATGAACTTACTAATAATGTAGCAGTTCTTGAGAATAGGGTTAAATTGTATCAACAACTGGAAACCATTCTCAAAGATCAGATTAGTGAGCTTAAGACCAAAGCTAATGCCTATTACAACTCTTTTAATACGTCTAAAGAGATTCTTAATAAACAAGCTATTGGTAATCATGTCAGTATAAGTTATGATTATAATGAGGCTATTGGATTGCTTGGAATTAATTCCCCTTGTAGAGTAAGATCTGAAGGAAGGGGTGTTCCATATGTGCTTAAGGGTATTGAAACACCCTTCTGTAAGGAGTCCGAGGCAGATCCTCCGAATGAATACTCTATCATTATTGCTGAGGAGATTCGTGAAGAAGATATTGCTTTGGAAGTTGAACAGTCCAAAAAGTGTATATCTGATATTCCAGTCAAAGTTGCTTCAACTAAAAAGACTAAATCAGATATCCATAAGTTGGATCAAAACAACTGTAGAACTAACATGCCTGCTGTTAATTCTTCTCATAAAGCATGTGGTGTGATTAATTGCATGTCTTGTGCTTTCAATGTTATGTATGCTTATTTTAATAGTAAGCATGTATCTAGTGATAAGACTGCTCCACGTCACCATGTTAATAATAAGAAGCATGTTAAAGCAAAGACTACTAGTCCTCCTCAGACTAGAGTGGATTCATTTATCCCTAAACCTACTCAGAAATGTGTTAAGGCTGGCTATAAATGGAAACGCTCTTATGTGAAAGAGGTTGAAGTAGTTTTAGTTAAAAATGTTGTTTTGCCTGACAAAGGCCAATTCTTTAATTATGCCGGACCCAATCAAGTGTGGGTTCCGAGGAAGGACTAATCAATCTGGTATTACAGGGAGTTAAACAGGTAAACCGTGTTATGTGGATTCTTGACAGTGGTTGTTCAAGGCATATGACCGGAGATAGAGCCCTGCTATCAGATTTGGTTGAGAAAGCTGGCCCAGTAGTTACCTTTGGAGATAACAGCAAGGGTATTACGAAAGGATATGGCTGTTTGAAGTACGGAAATGTTATCATTGAAGATGTTTCATTTGTGGAAGGTCTGAAGTTCAATCTTCTCAGCATCAGTCATTTCTGTGACAGAGGATATGCTGTTTCCTTTGAAAGAGAGAAGTGTCAGATCCTTCACAAGAAGAATGGAAAGCCTGCTCTTCAAGGAGTAAGGAAAGGTGACTTGTTCATAGCTGATCTGAACTCGGGATTCAAAGATGAAGTTAATTGTTTTTATGCTAAAGCTTCATCAGATGATAGTTGGCTATGGCACAAGAAGATGTCTCACCTTAACTTCAAAACCATGAACTCTTTAGTCAAGAGGGAATTGGTTAAAGGTTTTCCTCAGATGGAATTTACACAGGAAGGACTGTGTGAGGCAGGTCAGAAAGGAAAGTCAAAGAAAGCTTCTCACAAGGGCACTGACACATCATCAATAACTGAACCACTTCAGCTACTGCACATGGATTTATTTGGTCTAGTTAATGTGATGTCCATGTCAAAGAAACAATATGCACTTGTGATTGTTGATGACTTTTCAAAATATACATGGGTTTTATTCCTACATTCCAAGGATGAGACCCCATACCTGGTGATTGGCCATGTAAAGTTGATTGAACTGGATTCTAGATTCCCTGTTAGAGCCATAAGGTCAGATAATGGTACTGAATTCAAGAATGCCATTCTAAATGATTTTTGTGCTGATAAAAGAATAACAAGACAGTATTCTGCCCCTAGAACTCCTCAACAAAATGGAGTAGTGGAAAGAAAGAATCGTACTTTGATTGAAGCTACTAGGACTATGTTAAGTGAGTCCAAACTTCCAACATACTTTTGGGCTGAAGCAGCGAATACAGCTTGTTATACTCAGAATCGAACTTTAATCAACAAGGACTTAGTGAAGACTCCGTATGAGATCATGAACAATAAGAAACTAACTGTCAAGTACTTTCATGTATTTGGAACAAAATGTTTTGTGCTTTTAGATGACAATGTGAAACGTGGCAAGTTTGATGCAAAGGCACAAGAAGCTATTTTTGTTGGTTATTCCAGAAGATCTTACAGGGTCTACTTGGTTGGCAGTCACACAGTAAAGGAAACTATTCTAAAACTAAAAAAAAAAATAAAGTGACGAAATTTAATGTTGAGAATTCTATTCGATTTAGGAAATTTACTTAACTTATATGTAGTTTATATTATTAGAATAACCTTTATTAACCAAATACAGGTTTTAATGTTAAATCTAACGGTTTTCCTATCTATTTAAGATTAAACGATTTTTATTATTTTGGTTATAAATGGGTTTCCTTATTTAATTACAACTATTTTTATGTTTTAACTTTTTGGAAAATCCAATCCTAATATAATATCTTTTAACTTATATCATTTTTAGATAATAATTTCTTTTTATATGATATAATTTTGATCATCTATTTTTAAAAGTATTGGATCTAACGGTTGAGAATATTTTTGCGGTATTTAGGACCAAACTACCAGGATAACATCATGAAAGACATATGCTATAGCCTATTTGTAATTCGAGGATTCTACTCAACTTAAACTAGAATGTAATAAGTAAATATTAGATTAATTATCACAGTCATAGGAATCTCAGAAGATCATATCTGTCAGAAGAATACAGATTAAAGTCATCTACAGATTTGAAGAAATACTACATTGAAAGAAGTTCAATTATTTGATCAAGCCTCAGTGAAGTCTTCAAAGAAGTGGATTTATTAAAGTGACAGAGGTTTCAGATTTGTGATAGCAAGGTACAGGTTACATAGGTTTATTCAAAGCTAAAGAAAAGAAGCCACAGTTTTAAATGTTTTAAAGATGAAGAATTATCATTGAAGTCAGTTATTCATGAACCAGAAAGTGCATCGAATGACGACATCAATCAGTGGAATTAATTCATCTATATTTAGTGGTCTTCAAAAGATAGAGGGATACTATGTTGTTAAGTTATCTTCTTTTAAATTGTTAATCAATTTAATTAATAAATTAATTCTCTCAGAATTAATTAATTTATTAAATTAATTAATTAATTAATTTGGTTGTTTAAATTATTTATTAACTTAATTCTAGAAAAGAATTAATTTAATTTACAATTTAATTTACAATTTAATCTAACTAAATTACTTAATAGAAATTATCTTAATAACTAGTATGACCTATATTATTCTCGGTATGACCTTGTTTTATTTAAGGCAGGTCATACCGAATTTAATCAGGTCATACAGGTCATTTTTCAGGTTCTACCGAGTGTTGTCAGGTCTGTGTGTCAGGTCATACAAGGACAGTTTGGTAAGTCATACAAGTTGCTTTTCAGGTTCTACCAAAAAGTTGGCAGAAATACTCCAGGTCATACCGGACAGTTTTTGCAGGTTCTTTTGAAGGAGCAGGTTCTACCGAGCTTTGGTTACTTGGTCATACAAGTGTATTGATGTTTTTATTAAATCATTTTGATTTAATTAAAAGTTCATACAAGGCTAATGCAATTGTATTAACTCGAGGCAGTGCAGACAGAACTAGAGATAGAAGAAAATATACAGAATATCAAACACACAGACATTTCTCTCTCAAGAACAGAAAAACCTTTTGATCTCATTTCTTCTCAAGCAATTAATTCTAGTTTGTATTTTTAAATCCAAACCACTAGAAGTTGATTACTTGTATTGCTTTGATTAACTAGCGGATTTTTATCCCTAGAATTTATCTCGAACTTGCTTTTAGCATTCGATCTTTTTATTACAAATATTAGAAAAGTTCATGTCGAATTTATTCTAAATTTGTATTAATTAGTTTGAGATAAATACTTTGTAATCCATACTGTATTTGCAACACCCTTCAAGTTTAATATAGTTTATATTTAACTTGAATTTTGTTTCATTTATATTCCGCATTAATTTGTTCTTAATTGTTAAATTATTCAAAGGACAAATTTCGATAAAACGGTATAGTTTGTATTCAACCCCCCTTCTACAAACTTATCAGGACCTAACACATCATTAATTTTTCTTAATATTTATTGCTAAAATATAATATACTCTTTTTTGTAATTTGTTAATGATGCGGGAACTTTGAACTTTTGAGAAAATAAATTATCAATTAAAATATTTTTTTTAATAGTTCTTCTTTTAAAGTAGTACACCGTGACGATCAAAATTCTGTATAAAATTCATTTTTTTTATAGTATATCCCGTAAATATCTATGTTATTATATTAAATACTAAATAATGAAAGCTTTCTTATAAGTGTGGTCGCTTTGTTTGATCACTCAATCCATAATCGTTGGATCTTTCAAATTAAATTGTTGAGAAACATTACATATAACACTAAAATTATCATGTAGAATGATCTAAGATTTGAATCTACCAACAACATATTAAAATTTACAGGTTTTTTTTTGAAAAAAAAAATTCATTTTTTTTCTTTCAGACTGATATGGTCAGAAAAGTAATTATAGAAATATAATTGACTGGTCAAACAAAAGGTCGATATTTAAGGCCCGACACCCTAATTATTCATTAATTTCGTAATTAATGAGTAGGGAAAATATACAGCTCATGAAAAGAGCTTTGATTATGGAAAATTAGTCAAAGAAGGATATGGAATACCAATTAAAGGCAATCAATGAGTCATAACCTTTATCAACAAGGAAACGAATTCTTCAGCAAGAAATACAATACTTATCCAATATCAAAAAGAAGACTTATCCGTTAAGTCTCCCAAACATACCATAAATACTAGGCTCTAGACGCCTATATAAGGTCCCTGATCCTACAATCAGAACTACGTCTTGGCTTGATTCTCAATAACGAATTGAGATACGTAGGCATCTTGTGAGGACCAATTTAGTCCGGAAACACGAGTGCAGCCATTAAAGCTCGAAAGCTCATTAATCCTAGCAATTAATATACAAGTACGTTTTTTAATCCACAACATTTGGCGCCGTCTGTAGGAAGACAACATCAACCATGGCAAACACGCGAAGAACAACTAGAGATTCTGATACTTCTGAAGGCCTCCCTGTCACCTCCGGGGCTGATACTCATGGGAGCCAACCACCGCCAACTACTGGCACTCAAGGGGCGAGTATCCCCACCAACACTCAAGGACAAGAAGTCCCGATTACTACTGAAGGGACGAATCCCCTACAAATGGTTATTCATGGATCTAATCCACAAGAAACCGTTCACCAGCAACCAATTACAACCTCTGCGCTGCTTATAAACGCACCTCGCAGTCTACAACTCCACACTACTGATCTCCCTCAATACGCGAATCAGACTTTGGGGATGCCAAGCTATGGCATGCCCCCTCGACCTATGGCAGGCGGTAGTGGAACTAATCCAATCTACCATGAGGCGTATGTGCCCCCTTATATTCAAGGTCTGGGACCCCAAAATCAACAGACTCGTCAGACCCCTCTCATTCAAGATTACTCTGGCCCATACACTGAGGATGAGGGTTATACAACTGGGGAGGATGTTGCCCCAAGGAGGAGACGTTCTTCACAGACAAATCGGGAGCCACCCCAAACTACTAGGGAGAAGCTTGCAGCCCATGAGGCAGAGACTGCAAGGCTCAAAAAACTCCTTGCTGAAGAAGAGGCCGCTCAAACTCGGGGCCGAACAACTGAAGGAATCCCGATAATCAACTTGGATCCACCAAGAAGGACCAAGAGGGCTGAAGCCCCAAGGGGTGATCCTAGTAATCTGTTGCCCCTAGGAGATCCTGATGATCCTACACCACCGTTTACTCAAGACATCATGAAAACGGCTATATCCAGAAAGTTTAAGATGCCTTCGATCAAAGCCTATGATGGAACGGGAGATCCCGCAAATCATGTAAGGACATTCTCCAATGCACTACTGTTGCAGCCAGCCAACGATGCGGTCAAGTGTAGGGCGTTTCCCCAAACTCTTGCGGGTATGGCTCAACGTTGGTACAGCCGTCTACCTCCCAACTCTATTGGGTCCTTTAAGGAGCTAAGCAAGGCTTTCATCAACCAGTTCATTAGTGGAAGGGTGCATGAGAAAAGTTCTGCATCACTCATGGCAATACGTCAAGGAAAGAATGAAGCCCTAAGGGACTACATTAATCGATTCACACGAGAGGCTTTGAAAGTCCCGGATTTAGACGACAAAGTGGCTATGATAGCCCTGCAACAAGGAACCACTGATGACCACTTCAGGAGGTCGTTGGCTAAACATCCACCAGAGAGCATGTTGAAGCTCCAAGATAGAGCCGGAAAGTACATCAAGGCTGAGGAAAGCATGAGAAAGTATGAACCCACCGCTGGCGACGGTGGAAACTCAAAGAAAAGAAAAGAAACTCAGGAGTACGACGTCAAGGAAAAGTTTCCCCGGACATCAAAGAATTCTGACTCTCCACCCAAGAGAAATAACTTTGGGCCAAAGTTCACGGAGTATGCAAGATTGAATACTCCCAGGAGTCAAATTCTGATGGAGATAGCCAAGGAAGAAGATATCAAATGGCCGAAGCCAATGAGGGCTGATTTGTCCAAACGGAACCAAAATCAGTTTTGTCGGTTCCACAAAGAAGTCGGTCATGACACCGACGATTGTAGGCAATTGAAAGATGAGATTGAATTTCTGATACGAAGAGGAAAACTCAGCAAGTTCACTAAGGATGGAAGCCAAGGTAGCCAAAGGGGGAACTATGAAAGAAAGGATTATGATAGAAGGGACAACGATCAAGATCGGAATCCCAAGCCCCGAGGGCCAGTGATCAACATGATATTCGGAGGGCCAACTGCTGCTGGGTCCTCCCGAAACTCAAGAAAAGCTTATGCCCGAGAGGTACTGACCGTCATTGGAGAAGCACCGAAGCGTGCACGAACAGAAGTGTCAATAGGTTTTGATGATTCAGACTTGGAAGGGGTGAAGTTCCCCCACGATGATCCTCTTGTCATAGTACCTGTGATAGGCAACTCCGAAACAAAGAGAGTCCTAGTCGACAATGGAGCCTCAGTGGACATCTTGTTCCACGATGCCTTTATCAAGATGGGTTACACTGATTCTCAGTTAACACCCTCTAATATGCCCATATATGGGTTCAACGGAGTGGAATCAAAGGTGGAAGGCACTATCCAACTCCCAATGACCATGGGGCAAGGAACAAATACATCCACTCAGATGCTGAACTTCATAGTTATAAAGGCAACCTCAACCTACAATGCGATCATTGGAAGGACGGGTCTTCACGCGTTTAAGGCTGTTGCCTCATCTTACCACCTGAAACTCAAATTCCCCACTCGGAATGGGATTGGTGAAGAACGAGGAGACCAAAAGATGGCTAGAAGTTGTTATGTAGCCGCGTTGAGGCCTGATGGAATTGGGGGGCAGGTTCTCCCCATTGAAGACATGGACACTAGAGATAATGAGGACCGAAGAGGGAAACCAGCTGAGGATTTGATCCCAATTCCCTTAGTCCCGGATGAACCAGAGAAGGTGACTTATGTTGGGGCACTACTACCCGAGCCATTGAAAGGCAAACTCGCATCTTTTCTTCAAGAAAACAATGACGTTTTTGCTTGGACAGCGGCTGACATGCCAGGGATTGATCCCCAACTAATATCTCACAGATTGAATGTGGATCCAGAAAGGAAGGCAGTGAAACAAAAGAAAAGAAGCTTTGCTCCAGAGAGGCTTGAAGCCATTAAGCAAGAAGTGAATAAGCTTTTAGAAGCTGGGTTTATTGAAGAAATCCAATTCCCGGAATGGTTAGCTAACCCTGTGATGGTCAAGAAAGCTAACGGGAAGTGGAGAATGTGCGTCGACTTCACCGACTTGAATGATGCATGTCCTAAGGATTGTTTTCCCTTACCAAGGATTGATGCTCTGATAGATGCCACTGCTGGGCACGAGATGCTAAGTTTCATGGATGGCTTCAGCGGATATAATCAAATCAAGATGCACAAAGATGACATCGCCAAAGTGTCGTTCATCACTGACTTTGGTGTCTTCTGTTTCTTAGTCATGGCTTTTGGGCTTAAGAATGCTGGAGCAACCTATCAAAGATTGGTGAACAAAATCTTTGAGCACCTGATTGGAAAAACCATGGAGGTCTACGTAGATGACATGTTAGTCAAGAGCCTTGATAAGGCCGATCACATTGAGCACCTCCGAGAGGCTTTTAAAGTGCTAAGACACCACAAAATGATGCTGAATCCAGCTAAGTGTGCCTTTGGTGTAGGCTCGGGAAAGTTTTTAGGCCTGATGGTTTCCAAGAGAGGAATCGAGGCTAATCCCGACAAAATCAAAGCGATTCTAGACATGGAACCACCAAAGACTGTCAAGGATGTCCAGAAACTAACGGGAAGAGTGGCTGCTTTGGGAAGATTCATCTCCAAGTCTGGAGAGAAGTGTTTACCTTTCTTCAAAGCACTCAAAAAAGTGAAGAATTTTGAATGGACAACTGAAAGTCAAGAGGCCTTTGAGGCCCTGAAGAAATATATGGCTGAAGCACCACTGTTGGCAAAACCCAAGCCAGGAGAAATTCTCTATTTATACTTGGCAGTTTCTAACACAGCCCTTGGAGCTGTTTTGGTAAAGGAAGAATTGAAGGTTCAGAAACCCATCTACTATGTGAGCAAGATTCTACATGGGGCAGAAATAAACTACTCAATGGTTGAGAAGTTTGCCTTAGCCTTGATAATGGCCTCAAGAAAGCTACGCCCCTACTTCCAGGCTCACAAGATAGAGGTCTTGACTGATCAACCTCTAAGAAACATCTTGCATAGCCCTCAAGTTAGCGGAAGATTGATCAAATGGGCCATTGAATTGGGAGAATTTGATATCAAGTATAAGCCTCGGACGGCCATAAAAGCTCAAGCACTTGCTGACTTCATGGTCGAATGCACCATTGACAACCAAGAAGTCGGGGGGGCAGGAAGTGACTATGGAAGATAAGAAAGACGAGGAAATGACCTTCAAAGAATGTTGGGTGCTCTATTTTGATGGAGCATCAAAAACAAAATCGAGTGGAGCTGGTTTGGTGCTACAAAGTCCTGATGGATTCCTAATAGAGTATGCACTAAAGCTTGACTTCCCGACGACAAACAATGAGGCTGAGTATGAAGCTCTGATAGCTGGCTTAGGGCTGGCTGGAGCCCTGAGGGTCAAAACTCTGAAAGTATGTGGAGACTCGAGGCTAGTGGTTTCCCAAGTAAATGGGGAGTTTGAGGCCAGAGATGAAGTCATGGCCAAGTACTTAAAGCTTGTCAAGGCCATTATGACTCAGTTTGATGAATGCTATGTGGAGCACATTCCAAGGGAGGAAAATGTGAAGGCTGATGCCTTGTCTAAGTTTGCCTCTTCTGAAATTGAAAACTATGCCGGGAGTGTATACTTCCAAGTCTTGAAGACCCCAAGCATCAATGGAAAGTTGGTAGCCCCCATTGGTATCACCAGTTGTTGGATTGATCCCATCAAAGCTCATCTGGAAACTGGGTGGCTGCCCAACGACACTTCAGAAGCACGAAAGTTATACGTCAGAGCACTAAGGTATGCCCTAATTGAGGGAATCCTATACAAGAAATCTTTTGTTATTCCATACTTAAAGTGCTTGAGACCTCAAGAGGCAGAATTGGCCCTAAAGGAAGTGCATGAAGGGATTTGTGGGCAACACTTGGGGGGCAGAGCCCTAGCTCATAAAGTCACTCGTCTAGGTTTCTATTGGCCAAGCATACTTGCTGATGCTAAAAGCTACGTCAAGAAATGTGAACGGTGCCAGAAACATGCACCAGTGGTTAGGCAACCACCAGAGATGATGACATCCATTAACTCACCTATCCCCTTTGCTATGTGGGGAATGGATATACTCGGGCCATTTCCTATGGCAAGTTCTCAAAGAAAGTTCTTGATAGTAGCAATTGATTATTTCACCAAGTGGATTGAGGCTAAGCCATTAGCCAAGATAACCACCAAGCAAGTGATGCAATTCTTCTGGGAAAATGTGATATGCAGATATGGAATTCCACGAGTCCTGGTCACGGACAATGGAACTCAGTTTAACAACGATGAGTTCAAAAAGTATTGTGATGAAAACGATATCAAGTTGCGCTTCACTTCTGTCGCCCATCCTCAAGCAAATGGGCAAGCTGAGGTTGCAAATCGAATCATCCTTGATGGACTAAAGAAAAGAGTTGAACGCTCCAGAAACACTTGGGTAGACGAATTACTCACTATACTTTGGGCATATCGTACTACTTGCAAAGTCACCACCGGGGCAACTCCATTTCTATTGGCTTATGGAGCAGAGGCAGTAGTCCCGGTGGAGATTACTCACACCTCCCCAAGAGTTGAGGCTTATGAACCAGAAGAAAATGAAGAAGGCTTGAGGCTAGCTTTGGATCTAATTGACGAAGTTAGAGATGAAGCAAACGCCAAGATAGTTGAACATCAAAAGAAAGCATCCTTCTACTACAACCTAAGGGTCAAAGAAAGGTTCTTTCGTCAAGGAGACTTGGTTCTCAGAAAGATTGAAGCATCTGGAGTTGGACAAAAAGGGAAGTTAGCCCCAAATTGGGAAGGACCATATCGCGTCAAGAACGTATTTGGCCGAGGCTCATACAAGCTAGAAACCCTTGAAGGGCATGAGGTGCCAAGGACTTGGCATGCCTCCAATTTGAAGGTTTATTATGTTTAAAGTGTCTCCCAAGTGGACTCACTACTATAAATAAGGTTCGATGAAACCAACCCAAGTTTTAAACTGGGATATTATGTAAGGGTTGATCCCATCTTCAAGTTATAAATGAATTCAGCATTTTCATGTTTTAAAGCTTATCTATAATGAGTCTTCATAAACATTCAAAAAGCAAGAAAAGCAACACAAGCCATGAATGGCCACCATGCATAAATAAAAACTTAAACAAGAGTTAATTTAAGCCCGTAGGCCGAAAGTACATAAACAAAAGTACAAGCCATGATGGCCAAAAGTGAAGATACACCTAATCTTCCTTGTCTACGTCCTCCTCCTCTTCCTCTCTAGAGGAAAAGACAGCATCATCGGCTCCAGCAGTCTGACCAGGTGGGGAAGTGTGATCCAGGTCTAAGATCCTATCATCCTCCTCCATCTCGTCCTCTCCAGCCAAAGCCATCTCCAAAGAAGTAGGAAGGTGAGGGCTTGGAAAATCGGAGATAGAGAGGGATCCAGGCATCCTCTCCAAGACAGTAGCAAGAGCGTCATCCCATCCCTTAGTGTACTGAACAGGGAAGAGGAGCCCATCATGCTTATCAATTAAGTCCCCGTACTCCTCAGAGTCAAGGTACTCATCAATAAAATCATCCTTGGCCTTCCTCAAAGATACCAGTTCAGCCTGGGAGTCAGCCAACTCCTTCTCCTTCCTAGCCAGGGTGGCCTTCACTGAAGCCATTTCCTCCTGGGACTTCTCAAACTTGCCTTGGTTGGCCTCAGAAGATGAGCGCCAAGACTTAGCTTGAAAGAGAGCCCCTTGGTAGTTGGCATTCATCTGCAAGCAAGTTATAGGTTAAATACTTAAACTTGAAATAAATCAAAGACTACAAAGAAAAGAAGGAGAGAAATACTTACAGCAGCCATAGCCTGGGATCCAGCATGCTCCACCCCCTCGATGGTGGAGTTAGAAACAAAATCCTTGTAGTCACAAGGAGTCAGAGAGTGATAAGACCACTCCACAGCATGTTTGGACACTCCTACCACAGTGTCCTTCTTCCTAAGACCCTAAAATGAGGTCGTATGACCCTAGTCGAAAATACACACGAAACTGAGGTCGTGTCCATCGACTTCGCACCAAAAACAAGTCAAAAAATTGGCAAAATGAGGTCGAAAAGACCCTGGGTCGAGATCGAACGAATGAGATCGAAAATATACTATTAATCGAGTTCGTATCACTCGATCTCATACTGAAACGAGGTCGAGAATGGCCCAGAAATTAATTCTGGAATTCCTGGTCGAAAACACACGTAATTCCTGGTCGACCAATCGAGGTCGAAAATAGCCTTTGAATCCAGGTCGAGAGCCTCGACCTCGCAACCAATCGAGGTCGAAGGTATATTAGAGACGAGGTCGTCAAATGAGGTCGATAATAGCCTAGGAATTGAAATCAACAATTCCAGGTCGAAGTTACACTGGCTTCCTGGTCGAAAACTTGAGGTCGAAAATGACTTGGAAATCCAGGTCGAGAACTTCGACCTCACAGCTGTTCCTGTTCGAAAAAATACTGAGTCGAGGTCGAGCAGGTGAGGTCGAAAAAGACCTAGAAATCCAGGTCGAGAGCTTCGACCTCACACCTGTTTGAGCTCGAATTCCTGGTCGAATTCCTGGTCGATTTTACACTGAATTCCTGGTCGAATTCCTGGTCGATTTTACACTGAATTCCTGGTCGAAAATGACCTAAAAAATGGAAAATTTTGGGAAAAACACGCTGTAACTTCTACGAAAACCCCAAGGATATTTTCCCAGAAGTTGGGGGGCAAATGATATGGTCAGAAAAGTAATTATAGAAATATAATTGACTGGTCAAACAAAAGGTCGATATTTAAGGCCCGACACCCTAATTATTCATTAATTTCGTAATTAATGAGTAGGGAAAATATACAGCTCATGAAAAGAGCTTTGATTATGGAAAATTAGTCAAAGAAGGATATGGAATACCAATTAAAGGCAATCAATGAGTCATAACCTTTATCAACAAGGAAACGAATTCTTCAGCAAGAAATACAATACTTATCCAATATCAAAAAGAAGACTTATCCGTTAAGTCTCCCAAACATACCATAAATACTAGGCTCTAGACGCCTATATAAGGTCCCTGATCCTACAATCAGAACTACGTCTTGGCTTGATTCTCAATAACGAATTGAGATACGTAGGCATCTTGTGAGGACCAATTTAGTCCGGAAACACGAGTGCAGCCATTAAAGCTCGAAAGCTCATTAATCCTAGCAATTAATATACAAGTACGTTTTTTAATCCACAACACAGACATAGGTTATTTGATAATATTTTTTGTAAAGTACGATTTTTCAGAAAAGTACTATACTAATTGATTAACAAACTTTTAAAGTTTTGAATTAAATAATTTACAATGTATATAGATTAAAAAAATTTAGGTCTGTTCTGTAGCTGAGTCTACAATTTCAAAATACGGTTTTTTTAATATGAATATAGTTGTGCTAACAATGACATTAGGTCTCTATGAGTGCTTATAAAACAAAATCACCATTTGCGTATAATTTATTATTTAATAATAAATTATATTTGATTAGTTATTATCTATAAATTAATAAAATAGGATAAAAAAAATATGCACAATTTTATTAAATTTTATCCTCACATTATTATATTCTTTGTTGATTTGAATTTTTCTTAGATTGATTTTAATTTTTGAACATAGATTTCTAAATTTAAAATAGTTAGAAAAAAGTAATTAAATTTGCGTTAAAATAATGATGACATAATAATCATTATTAGAATTTAAATACTCACTTTACTGATTTGGGCTTTATCTTGTGTTTTAAAAATCAGATTTTGACGATTTTACACCCCACGTGAAGATAATTAAATTATTTTTAATTAAAAGATGGTTTAACAATTTTTATCTAACTGGAATTGTCCATGGAAGAAAGTCACGAATTTTTTACATGGAGATTTCTATTCAATATAGAAAACTTATTTATATTTGGTATATTTGGTTTAAATTATCAAAATACACTTTTTAGAATTTAAATATAATCCTATTATAAATAAAATACACTTTTTTAATATTTTATCAAACGATTTTCATTTATCTAGTTAAGATCTAATAGTCCTTATTAATTTGGTTGTCACGATCAAAATTTTAGATAAATCGCTATAATGTTATTATATAAAAGAGTTTAATATAATAAGGATACTGATATAAGTATCTTACTAACTGCTTTTACTTTTAATGTTTCAGTTTTATTTATAGTGTATATAAAATTTTAAAATACATTATTACTTTAAAATTATTAAACAGAATAAAAATTATGTTATGATTATATAAAAATTTATTCTCATATTATTATAGTCTTTATCGATTTGAATTTGTTCTTAATTTATTTTAATATTTTATTGAAAGAAAGATAAAATTTTTATATTTAAAAGAATTAGTGGGAAAATAAAAAAATTGGTGCTACAATTATAAAAATATATTTATTAAAATTTAGATACTCACTTTACTATTTGGGTTCTATCCTGAGTTCTATAAATTGAATTTTGACGATTTTGCAACCCATGTGAAACTAACGAAATTATCTTTAATTTAATGATGATTTAATAATTATTATCTAACTTGACCAGTTGACCTACCCATAAACCGAAAATAAAAGATGGTTAAGTATTATATTCAAAATTATTGTTTATGAATATGAAACCCTCAATATTTTAATAATATTTTGATATTATCCTTTTATGTTTGTTATATGTAAAATAATATAATTACAATTTGGATTAATCAAATTGTTATGTTCCTTCAGAAAAAAAAATGTTTAAATTTATTCATGTACATGATTACATGAGTTCTCCTAAGTCTCTTATAACGCAGGGCCCACATGTATCATTGTTATATGATATACATGAGCATTATATTGATAATTTTTAATATTATAATCGATATGAATTGTTATCTGATATTTGGTTTAACAATTATTATCTAACTCGAACTATACATAAAAGGAAAGATATTTAAGAATTTTTACATAGAAAAATTTTAAATTATCAAAATACACTTTTTAGTATTTAAATATAATTCTATTATTAATCAGATACACTTTTTAATATTAGATCTAACAATTCTCATCGATCTATTTAAGATCTAACTGTAATAATTAATTTGGTCGTATAGTGGTCGTACACGGACCAGATCGATTTTAATTTTTTCTTAAATTGATTTTAATATTTTATTGAAATAAACATAGAATTTATAAATTTAAAAGAATTAGGGAAAAAATTAAATTGGTGCTACAATAATAAAAAAAATTATTAAAATTTAGATAATCACTTTACTGTTTGGGCTTTATCTTGAGTTTTAGACAACAGATTTTAACAATTTTACAGCACACGCGAAGCTAACAAAATTATCTTTAATTTAATGATGGTTTAATAATTATTATCTAACCGAAACTATCCATAAACTAAAGAGAAAAGATAATTACGATTTTTTACATAAAAATTTCTATTCAATATAGAAAACCTATTTATAATTGGTTTAAATTAAAAAAAAATTATTAAAATTTAGATAATCACTTACTGTTTGGGCTCTATCTTGAGCAGATTTTAACAATTTTACAACCCACGCAAAGCTAACAAAATTATCTTTAATTTAATGATGGTTTAATAATTATTATTTAACCGGAACTATCCATAAACTAAAGAGAAAAGATAATTACGATTTTTTACATAAATATTTCTATTCAATATAGAAAACCTATTTATAATTGGTTTAAATTATCAAAATACACCTTTTAGTATTTAAATACTATCCTATTATTAATCAAATACAATTTTTAATATTATATTCATCTATTTGAATATTTATAGTTTTATAATCCAACAGAAAACCAAAGTTACATCCACTTGTGTTTATACTTGGTATGAACACAGAGTCAACTCCTTTAGATGAATCACTAATGTCATTTCACCAGCTTGCTAGTTATATAAATCATGATAGGCATGAAGATGCCATCACCAACGGTTCCAATTAAGACAAAGATCATCAAGAATGTATCAGCGCCATTGCCCATTAGCATGCATAAAAATAGATTGAATTGATCCCATACTCAGAAAATTTTCCATACTTGAATAGAGATATCAGAGGAAAGGAAATGGTAGAGAGGAGCTTCTACATGTACTGGCTAATGTTCCGGAAAACCGTGGCTATGCATTAAATGCGAATGGCACCTATATCAGTCACTTGTGTGGTTAGGACAGTCATGGCTCAATAAACTTCACAAAGAGGTTAGCCGTTAGCCTAATGACCAAATTCTTCTGGGACTTTCAGCCCTTTATCTAATGTCTTTTTTTTTTTTTTACAAATTTAAAGCAAATTTCATTAATATAAAAAGAACTCGGCCGAGACAAATCCCCAACCGACTATGCAATCATGTTGAAAAACCGGCTATGCACCACCTCAGTCATTTCACCCTAATCAGTGCAGTAAATAATCCAAAATTGGCCGAGATTGTAAACAAACTAACTCTAAAACTTACCAGAATTCATATCCATCAAGTCAAAAAAAATGTGTCTTATGAGTGAGTACCTACAGGCTACAAAATGTGTACATTTTTCAACTTTAAATTTGATGAGCAATAGGTTTATATTCTATGGTTGTGAGTGTTAGTGGTATGATATTAATAGAGTATCATAATCCATAATATTCTCCTAACAGTATTAGTTTAGGTCTTAGCCAATAACATAGTTCTAGGTTGTAAATGTTCAGAAATGTGTTGTAAACTTAAAATACTACGTCTAAACAATCATGTAACATTAAATTGTATATGTAGCAGAGGTATTGATATCCAACTCTCTTTAGGCTTATTTCAGGACATCAATTCATGACACAACATCATTTCTGACTCATTATATGAATTATGGTCCTTGGCAGTTTTGTAGAGTGGGTGTCAACCCAAGTCCCACATCGATAAGATAAAGAAGAATTATCTTGAATATAAGCAGTCAAAAACAACTCCATTAGTTGAGGCCTTTTGGGAGGAGCCCAAAAACAAATCGGTGCGGGCTTGGCCACGGCCCAGAACGGACAATATGGCCCAACAAGTGATATCAGAGCCGATGGTTAAGAATTGATCCCGGGGTTGCGGGTTAACGGGTGTTGCGCGGCCCAACAAGTTTCACAAATCTCTCCACAACTGACAAAAGTAACAGGACTCAAGAGTCGATTTCATAATCTAGGCCAATAACATTGTTCTAGGCCGCAAAGTTTCAGATGCAGTTATATCTCATTTGGCCTAGATGCACAACATCTTCACATTAGGGAACTTGAGTAGTTCAAATCCCTTACGTACTACGAAAGGGATGCAGTTGAGAAACTACTATTGTCGGCGAGAAGAGCCAAGTATACGGCAATTTTGAAGACAGTATGCACCCGTACAAAATTGAAAAACAACAGAGCACCATTCTGCCAGCTGAGCAAAATTGCTTTGAAAATAACAATAGTAACAGGAGTGATATTCAGAAACATATCTAGTAGTACACATAATAACTTGTATAAAATAATCAACAGAGGGGTTCTCATAGAGCCTCATCCTTCATGCGCCGTCTTAGTCATTTCACCCTGATCAATGTGGTAAATAATCCAAAATTTTAACCATAGTTGTTAAGGCGTCGCCTAGGCAGAAAGGTGGTATAAAATGAAAAGGCGGTGCCTAGGCGACGCCTAGGCGTAGATTAGGCGAGTTAGGCGTTTAACTATATGCAAATGTATGGAATAATTTTTCTCATATGTGATACTTTGCTTATTTTCGTCTTTGAGTAGTTATATTTATAAAGTTGTACTATTGAACCATCATACTCACAACAAAAGTCTAAAAATTAAACAAACAAAAGTTAATAAAATCTATTTGTTTCAAGCAAATAAACTAATATTTACATTAATGTAACTATTATTAAAATCAATCAAAATATATGTACATATATCTAATATACTAGCCTATAATCCGTGCAAAGCACAAACGAATTTAACATTAATTTTGGTATTTATTGTTAAAAATCTCGAGAATTTAGTATTTCGGAAAATGCTAACTTTTCTAAAAAATTAAAAAAATATTACTTAATATTTCAAATCTAAAAGAACCTATAAATTTTAGAAAAATTTATTAGCTTAGTAAGCATGTTAGTCAAGATAAGCCTCGAAACCATCAATATATTTTGTCCCATACTCAGAAAATTTTCCATAGTTGAATAGAGATATCAGAGGAAAGGAAATGGTAGAGAGGAGCTTCTACATGTACCGGCTAATGTTCCGAAAAACCGTGGCTATGCATTAAATGCGGATGGCACGCCAATGTATACTTACTCTCTGCAGTATTGTAGTTTAGTCTCAAGCTGTTATGTCGAAGGCCTACTAGTTTATAATAGAAAGTTGAAAATGGTTCTATGGCTAAGTGTTTACATAAAATCTACTAAGACTCTGATTCAAACTCAAAAACAGTGAATAACTAAATAAAATAAAGAAGAGAAGCACATCACTGATGCCAGAGCCTTCTGCCTGATTGTATATTACTATATATTAAACTTTTGTTCCATGTGGCACCTTAAATTATGCCTGCCTTCAGTTGTGTAAACGTAAATCAAATAAGAACAGATCTAGTAATTGGCTTCAGTCTTCTTCAACTCGATAAACAGAGAAAATTTATACCAGCTCCTTATGCAACTTGATCATTGTTTTTTCATTCAAATTAGAATGTTCACACTCTCCCTGCCCTGCCTACAAATATAATATAGTTCTAATACACTGAAAAAAAAAGATAGATTGCAAGGTAAGGCAAAATATGTTATTCATCGCTCAAATAATCACACGATCATTTAGCTGAATTTGTTACATAAAAGGATATAGACATAGCTTATACACCATTAATGTTGAATAGCCATCACTCCAAATACTTGATGGAAAAAAACCAGTAGCTTGATTACAAAAATCAATGATTTTAGCCATAACTCGACCCGTACTTACCAAGATCATCAGAGTCTGAAAAAAAGAGCTTTGGAATTAATTACGCCGTCAGAAATGAGTTTGAAACCATACCAAAATTCTAAGGCCCAAGTAAATGGCATGACACTTTGGGAAATTCCAAGACTAACACCTGCATACCATGATTGTCTAACACTTTCACGTTGCTGTCCTTCTTGGGCTTGTTGAAGCATTTTGAGTATTCGGGACTGGGACGAAAAGGCAGGACAGCGATCATCACAATCGCAAGTTTCCAAGCAATAACTAGGCCCATGGTCCAAGCTATTAATACTGCTGACAGTGTCTGAAGTATAAGAGCGATGCAATCACCCACTAGAAGTCTCACCTGAGTGTGGAACAAATCTGTTAGTTCACTCTTGCATTCCATAAACAGTCTCACCACGTAAGCATTTCGAAATCATTAGAAAAACAATTTAGATGTACATATAATATATACATACTACATTGGTTTTGGCGAGCCTAAAACAAACAACACCACTACAATTTTCATCTTGATCAAACCAACCAATCTCAAAAGTAAGTAATTTTGACAACATTCTTTCTCTGATCCTCTTTGCCAGGTACTCGCCCATAGCAGTGTTACAGGTATCAAGGACATAGAGTCCAAAGCCTCAGATTTGGATGAGACTACATACAAACAGATTGAAGGGCAAACATCAAATATAGCTCAAGTCAAGTTGCTTAGTGCGCCAAATTCAGTTAGGGTTGACTCAACAAGGTTGTTAGGATTTAATTAGATACAATCAAGTGTGTGTAATTACTTCTTGGTTAAGCTAGAGAGATTTGTAGATACATATATAGCTCTATATTCATTTGTATCACCAACAAGTTTTATCATCTTCAATTTTAACAACTATCTTTCTGTTATCTCCTTGTTCATTCAAGTTCCTTTAATGGAGTTTCATCTGTAAAACTGTCCAGCAGCGAAGTTATAATGCTGAATTACGTTGACAAAAAAGGAAAACACTGCCAACCCCACAAAGCACAGAACATATATCCTTATTTTTCCCTCCATTTCGTCATGATCGGGCAAAAAAAAAGCTGATATCATTGAACCTTTAGAAAAATCATAAACAGGCTGAACGTCGCCTAATAAAACTGCCCCAGAACTCCCCAGTACAGCTTGCCTCCATTCGGGAATATTCCGTGCTAGTAGTCTTTTAAATGATGGTACTGGTAAAATTTGTTCGCCGGGATCCCTGTGGTCAACTTTGACACGTCCAACTTCTCTTGAGTGGGCTGAACTTGATTGACTAATCATTGATAATCTTTGAGTACTGGAATTATTGATGTCAATGTTTGATATTGAAGCAATGTTAGAATTAGTACATTTGGTACTGCCGGACAACGGAACACTATATTTTTGGGAATGTTGGAGGTTGGCTAGAGTTGAGTAAAGACTGTTTGGATCTTGAATGAGATCATGATGGGATCCAGTTTCTTTTATTTCGCCATCTTTAACAACAACAATAAGATCAGCATTTCGAATGGTTGAGAGGCGATGGGCAATGATGATTGTGGTGCGGCCAATGGAGGCTTTGTCCAGTGCTTCTTGTACAACTACTTCAGACTTGGAGTCCAAAGCACTGGTGGCCTCGTCTAGGAGGAGGATGCGAGGTGCTTTAATAATTGCTCGAGCTATTGCTATTCTTTGCTTTTGTCCCCCTGACAATTTAACGCCTCTTTCTCCCACCTGTGTTCATGCATCAAAAGATATAAGGCCTTTTTTTAATCTTGAATTAATCAAACCTATTTATATATCTAAATTATCTTTAGTAGTTAATTTGAAATAAGAACTTCTGACCTAAACACACTTATATAGGTTGATCAATAGTCACTAGCTAGTTGATAGAACTCCAATTTTACCCGTGTGCAAAAGCATATCTAATCGATTCATTGATGGGAAAAAAAAAGATAAGGAAAAAGACAAAGCAGAAGAAACCTGGGTATCATAACCTTGAGGCAACTGACTAGTGAAGTTATGAGCATTTGCAGCTTTGGCCGCCTCAATAAGCTCCTCCATACTTCCATCTTCTTTGCCAAACAATATGTTTTCTTTTATTGTTGTTGAAAACAATGCGGGCTCCTGACTTACAAGCCCCATTTGTGACCTCAGCCATTTCAACTGCAACTTCTCTATGGCTACTCCATCCACCATTATTTCTCCCTCTATGGGATCATAAAATCTCTGCAACAATGCTATCACCGTCGACTTCCCAGAGCCGCTCTCGCCTACCAATGCCACCGCCTTCCCCGCAATTATCTTGAGGTTGAAGTCTTTGAATATTATGGTTCCTGGTCTTAAAGGGTATGCAAATTTTAAATCTTTGAATTCCACCTCACCACATAGAATATCTAGTATTTCACCTTCCATGCTTTCTGAATCAATTTCCGGGATTCTGTTCATCACTTCCATGCAATTAACCAAACACAATTTAGACTTTCAAGAAGAAATGTTATAGTGATAAAGATTCGCAAAACAATTCTCCCATGACTAACAAAAAAGTTATTTAATTGTTTACGCTTGTCCAACTCAAAATGATTACTAGAGATGCATATATATACTGAACGTCAAAAAAGTTTTTCACAGGGCCCCTAACCCTGATTGATAGTGATACTCTCACACGTGCCTCTATTGAGGCTTGAAAACTCGACCTCTTATGTCTATTTAAGAGCTGACAGGTGCATGCATTGAGGCTTGAAAACTCAACCTCTTATGTCCAAAGAGCGATATCCATTGTGTTGCAATACTACAGCTATACTCTAAATGACTATTTAGCTAATGATGATGCTATAATGGAAATAAGTTATACATAAATTAATACACTTACAATCCCCCTAAAGCAATGGCAGTACCAACAGAAAAAACAGTTCCACCATGGGCACCATGGTACATCACCATTCTGCTACCATAATAAGACATGAAGGCCCAAATAGCAAACACAATGCTGTTACGTACTTCCAATGGCCAAGCCTATTGCTGAACCTTGCTTAATTCCCAAATCTACTGTTCCTTGAAGTGCAGCACAGTATTCTGTTATAGTTTTACTCTCACCAACAAACGAATAAACTGTTCTGATTGATGAGATTGCTTGCTCTACTATTGTCCCTGCTTTGTTATACTCTTCTCTCGTCTTTCTTGCAACTCCCATTACAGCTCGCCCGTAAATCAATCCAGATATAACCAATAATACCACAAATGGCAACGCAACTATGGCTAGTCTCCACAGCATCAAGAATCCCACCACATATGCACCGAACAATGTTGCCACATGCATCACAAACATGGGGACCTGTAGTAATTATATTATACAATAATTGAGACATTCGCATATTTTATGTTATGCATTTAGCAAAACCATTAGTCTCAGTGGAAGCAGCGGATACACTTATTCTTATGATAACAAATAACAAGACAAGAGATTGTTGATTCAAGACTTAATGGAGACACAAGTGTGTGAGTATTTATATAAGTACATATATACAAACCTTTTCACTGATAACATCTTGAATAATGAGGCTATCGCTAGAAACGGTGGTTGTAACTTTAGAGATGCTTATCATGTTGAAATCAAAGTAACCGACATCTTGCCTGAGTGCTGCTTTCAAGTATTTTGGTCTTAAACTTGAAACTTGTCTCTCCGCTGTTCTTGTCCAGCAGTAGCCCTCTAGTTACATTAAGTAAACATAATTTTATTACTACCAGTTAAAACATGATATATGAACTTTAAAATGAATTCAATGAAGATAAAACAAGCAATCGATTGACAAGCCAAGTAACAAAAAGCCAGTGAATTCTGTTTTATGCATGTGACATTCATAAAGTTCAATTAGTTATTCAGATAAACTAAAATCTAAAGTATAAATTGAACACATACACATGAATATAAAAAAGAAAAATAGAAAAAACACTTACTATGATTAACTATTAAGAGTGCTTGTAGCTTCATTTAACAAAAGCACGGATGGATTCTTTGTTATTGCTCGGACAGTTTTAATGCACCGTTTTAGACCACCGGATGATTACAATCCTCTGTCACCGCATCATGTAACATTTCCATCTTTAGATCGGTGATGAAATCAAGACTGCTCAAATTCTTGTTCCAGCAAACAATGTAGGTTCCCGTCAGTTTTTACTGTACTAATTAGTGGGTCGTAGATCCAATGGAGTTTGGATGAGCCCAATTTTGGTTGACTTCCCGACCTGCTTTGGCCCACTAATGCTGTTGATTTTCCGCCTTCGTTCTTGATTGTAAAATCCTGCAAAAAAATGATAAATCTGGACTTGAAGGAAATGCGTAAACATCCTGGAGCTCAACGTGGCCTGTTACTTTTTCAGGCTTATGGCCATGAAAACTCCAAACACAGAAAAAACTGATCCAACAGAATCAGAACCTTTGGCAATGCCTTTAGTCATGGTTCCGGAATTAGCAATTACCTGACATGTAATTACCAAGATGATAAAAGGTCTCAGAAAAAGCCTTGGAGCTAATCAGACCATCAGAAATGAGTTTGCCGCCATACCGATAGCCCGAGGCCCAAGTGCAGCATCACACAAGACTTCGGAAATTCTAAGGACAATACCTGCATACCATGATTGCCTACATTTTCACAATGCGGGCCTTATTGGATTGCTCGAGCATCTTAAGTATTCGTGCCTGGGACGAAAAGGCCGCAACTGTTCTGGAGATTTGAAATGGCTTCAGCTAGCAGCTTGCTAGTCTCGTCTGATTTGTGGCCTTTGCAAATATATTTTTAAGCAAAATACGTTTGCAGTAGTAGCAAAAAATGATAAAGGGGGGATGGCGATAATCACAATAAAAAGTTCTCAAGAAATAACTAGGCCCTTGGGTGAAGGGTATTATCACTGCTGACAATGTCTGAATAACAAGAGCCATGTGTTCCCCCACTAAAGATCTTATCTGAATAAAAAAAATGTAGTCCACAATTGGTTATTCATTAACAATATCATCTGCTTAACATATTGAAATCATTATGCAAATTACGTACCACATTGGTGTATTTGGAGAGCCTGGAACAAACAGCACCACTAGAATTCTTATCTTGAGCAAACCAAACAATCTCTGAAGGTGAGTAATTTAGACAATATTCTTTCTCTGATCCTCTTTGTCAGGTACTTGCTCATGGCCGTGAAGTTATTAATGCTGAATTACATTTGGTATGGTCTGGCAAAAAATACACCAAAACCAGATAACCGATAGTGAAAGAATACATAGGCTGAATGGCACCAAACAAGATCCTCCCAGAACTCCCCACTACAACTTGCCTCCATTCATAAAGATTGATGGCTAGTAGTCTTAAATGATTATACTAGCAAAATCTGTTCATTAGGATTCGTGTGGTCAACATTGACATGCTCACCAGTCACCACCTTTTAGTTTGGATGAGCTTGATCAACTAATCGTTGACAATCTTCGAGACCTTGTACTATTAAGGCAAAATATATATTATTGATCACTTATAACACGATCATTAGGCTGATTTTTTTACATAAGAAGATGCACACACATTGATATATCAATTAGATGCCTTCTCCTACTAATATATGCTATGTCAAGCCTTACTACACTTCCATCACTCTAACTACTCGATGGAAAAACAAAAAAGCTAGTAGCTTCATTACAAAAAGCAAAGATTCTAGTTAGTGTCGGTTCTTCTTTGAAGGTTAACCAAAGCGTAGTAGGCCCCGGTGGATCCCTTTGCTAGCAAGGCCGAGTGGTTTCCCTTTTCAACAACCTTTCCTTTGTCAAGCACTGCAATTGTGTCACAATTTTGTATTGTACTTAATCTATGTGCCACAACTACACTGGTCCTTCCCACCATCACATGCTCTAGTGCATCCTGCACCACTTTTTCGGATTGACTATCGAGAGCACTTGTAGCTTCATCTAGCAGTAGCACAGCTGGATTTTTCAGTATTGCTCGGGCGATTGCAATGCGTTGCTTTTGACCACCAGATAATTGTATTCCTCTGTCGCCACACCATGTATCATATCCATCTTTTAGCCCGGTGATGAAATCGTGAGCATTAGCTGCCTTAGCTGCCTCAATAATTTCTATTTCGTCAGTCTCCTCAGATGCTCCATAGATGATGTTTTCGCGTATTGTTCCAGCAAACAATGTAGGTTCTTGACTGACAAGTGCAATGTGTTTCCTCAGTGATCTAAGATGAAATGATCTTATATCTTTCCCATCAATTTTTACTGAACCTTTTAGTGGGTCATAGAATCTTTGAATCAGCCCAATTATGGTTGACTTACCGGACCCACTTTGACCTACTAATGCTGTTGATTTTCCTGCTTCAATTTTGATTGTAAAGCCTGCAAATATTGCCACATCTGGCCTTGCGGGGTATGCAAAGTTCACATCCCGGAGCTCTACATGACCCGTTACTTTTTCAGGCTTATGGCCTTCAGGGTCTTCAGGTTCAATCAGCGTAAATCGGTCCAAAACGGCAAAAACGGATCCAACAGCATCCGAACCTTTGGCAAGATCATTAGTCATAGCTCCGGCATCAGCTATTACACGACCCGTACTTACCAATATCATAAAGGTCTCAAAAAGAGCTTTGGAACTAATCTCACCATCAGCAATGAGTTTGCCACCATACCAAAAGTCTAAGGCCCAAGTACATGACATGAGACTTTGCGAAATTCCAAGACCAATTCCTGCATACCATGACTGTCTAACACTTTCACGCCGTGGGCCTTCTTGGGCTTTTTCTAGCATTTTGAGTATTCGTGACTGAGACGAAAAGGCAGTGACAGTTCTGAGATTCGAAACAGCTTCAGCAGCCAGCTTGCTACTCTCATCTTGTGATTTTATGGCCTTTGAAGACATATTTTTAAGCAAAATACGTTTGCAGTAAAAGCAAACAATTACAAGGGGTTGGACGGCTATCATCAGAAGTGCAAGCTTCCATGCAATAACTAGGCCCATGGTGCAAGCTATTATCACAGCTGACAAAGTCTGAACTACAAGTGCCATGCGATCACCAACCAGAGATCTCACCTGAACGGGAAAAATATGTTAGAAGTTTTCTGTTAATTTCGTAATCAGCATCACTGCTAATCATTTGAAATCATTATGCAAAAACTTTAAATGTATACAGAGTATAGTAACACATACCACATTGGCGTCTTTGGCAAGCCTAGAACAAACAGCACCGCTAGAATTCTCATCTTGATCAAACCAACCAATCTCGAAAGTAAGTACTTTGGACAACATTCTTTCTCTGATCCTCTTTGTCAAGTACTCACCCATAGCCGCAAAGTTATAATGCTGAATTATGTTAAAAATAAAAGAGAAAACTGCCAACCCAACGAAAGACAGAGCATATATCCTTGTTTTCTCCTTGATTTCTCCATGTTCAGGCAAAAAATAAACAGATATCATAGAACCCATAGCGAAAGCATAAACAGGCTGAATCGCACCAAAAAAAATAGCCCCACAACTCCCTAGTACAGCTTGTCTCCATTCAGGAAGATTCATTGCTAATAGTCTTTTAAATGATGGTACGGGAAAAGTTTGTTCATTGGGATGTTTGTGGTCGACATTGACATACTCACCTCCTCTTGAGTTGGTTGAGCTTGATCGGCTAACCATAGATAATCGACGACTACTTGTACTATTGATATCACTGTTTGATATTGAAGCAACTTTATAATTAGTACTGGTGGACAACAGCACACTATTTTTTTGTGAATGTTGGAGGTGGACTAAAATTGAGTAGAGGCTGTTTTGGTCTTGAATGAGGTCATGGTGCGATCCAGTTTCTCTAATTTCGCCATCTTGAACAACAGCAATGAGGTCAGCATTGCGGATAGTTGAGAGTCTATGGGCAATGATGATGGTGGTGCGACCAACAGAGGCCTTGTCAAGTGCTTCCTGTACAACACGTTCAGACTCGGAGTCCAAAGCACTCGTGGCCTCGTCTAGAAGTAGGATACGGGGTGCTTTTATGATTGCTCGAGCTATGGCTATTCTTTGCTTTTGTCCTCCTGACATTTGTACACCCCTTTCTCCCACCTGTGTGCATGCATGAAGAGCACATGTTAATTAATATTAAGTAGCTACTTCAAAAGGCGTAGAGGCTGCTTCTTAATCATATAATGCTAATTGAATAAATAATAATCAGGTACTTAAAAATCATTTGCAATTTGGGTTGACTTTGCACTTCAGAATCGACTATCTGTGATATTGTGGCCAACATGTGAAGTATGTTACTGGAAAAGAGCAACATTCAAGGATTTAATTATGTGGAAAACTGAAGTAAACTCTCCAACAATTAATTGACAGTTTTAAATACAAGTATGATTGGTGCTGGTTGGACTCGCACACACTTCAAATTAAAAAAATAGATTGAACTTGAGATATGAAATCCAGTTAATGTCAAAAGAAGTTGATCAGAAAAACACTTGTGCATATAAGGAACTGCAGAATTTTATGAAATAGTTAAACCATAGTTTTTAACAGCCTCTTTGTCAGAAAAAAATAAGAACAGTTCAATAATTTAAAGTTTCAGCTCAAACTAGCATGCCTGAGCATTTAAGGACCTTGAGTTGGGACTTGTGAAACTAACTATATATGAGGTAATATGTGAGAGAAAAAGAAAGATTAGTACTATGATTTAAAGCATATACTGGAAAGGCTCCAAGGTCTCATGTACATACTTCTTTATGAATTTCTCACTTAATCAGTAACACTTAATGTAGCAAGCATACACTTGAGAATTACAATAAGCACGATCTTGTTAAATTTTATATAATTAGTAGAGTTATAAAAACTAGGTAAAAATAGTTAAACAGGTCCTAAAGTGATGTTTCGAAAAATAGTCTTTCCCTATTTATCTTTTTCATGTTTGAAAGAATTCCATGCTTACTGTATCTTTAGATATAGTAAAACATATCATGACATCTAAATTAAGACCTACGGAGGGAAGTATTCAAGAACAGGCGAGTGGTAGAGGCTCTCCTTCACCCACTGACAATGTCGTGTATCTAAATTCTAATCATAACTGCCCCTCCTTTTAATGTACTTAAAAACAACATGATACTAACGAACTTTGAGAAGTAAAATAATGGTTATCAATAACTTATCTACAGTGACTGACTAATGTGAATTTAAAGAAACCAAAATAGTAAAAAATTACATGAAAAAAAAAAGGCAAGGAAAAAGACAAAGAAAAACAAACCTGGGTATCATAACCCTGAGGCAACTGACTAATGAAATTATGAACATTTGCAGCTTTGGCCGCCCCAATAACCTCCTCCATACTTCCATCTTCTTTGCCAAAAAGTATGTTCTCTTTTATTGTTGTTGCAAATAATGCTGGCTCCTGACTCACCAACCCCATTTGTGACCTCAGCCATTTCAACTGCAACTTCTCTATGCTGACTCCATCCATCAATATTTCTCCCCCAATTGGATCATAAAATCTCTGCAACAACGCTATCACTGTTGACTTCCCAGAGCCGCTCCCACCAACCAACGCCACTGCCTTTCCAGCAGGAATCTTAAGGTTCAAGTCTTTGAATATTATACTTTCTGGTCTTGAAGGGTATGCGAATTCTATGTGTTTAAATTCCACCTCCCCGGATACATTTTCTAGTATTTCACCTTCCATGTTGTCTGAATCAATTTTTGGGATTCTGTTTATCACTTCCAATATTCGTTCTCCAGCTGCAGTGGCTTCTGAAAAGTACTTCACATTCGATAAAGCAGCACCAAGTGATCTAAATTACGAAATAAAGAAAATTTATTTAATAATTAAGTTAGAAAATTACACTTCTAAAATAGTGACATGCGCTAGCAAAACAGTTCTGCCTTGACTAACAAAAGCATTAATGGAAAGATGCTTGTTTCTCAAAATGATTGTTATGATATGTAGATTTTTAAAAGAGCATGTAACATTTTGACCGGCCCTTACCCTTGTGGTCATACATGCCTTCACTAAGACTTAGACCCGGACCTCCAGTTACCATGAAAAAATAAGCACTAGGCCACAACCCATATCACTAATTATGATGCAAGAAACTGTAAATAACTTGTACATGGATAATATACTCACAATCCACCTATAGCAGTCGCAGCACCAACAGCAAAAACGGTTCCACCATGGGCGCCATGGTACATCACCATTCTGCTACCATAATAAGACATGAAGGCCCAAATAGCAAACACAAGGCCATTACTTCCAATAGCCAAGCCTTTGGCTAAACCTTGTTTAAGTCCCAAATCTACTGTCCCTTGAAGTGCAGCAGAGTACTCTGTTATTGTTTTAGTCTCTCCAACAAATGAATAAACAGTTCTGATTGATGAGATTGCTTGCTCTACTATTGTCCCTGCTTTGTTATATTCTTCTCTCATCTTTCTTGCAATTCCCATAAGAGTTCGCCCATAAATCAATCCGGGTATAATCAAAATTACCACAAATGGCAACCCGACTATGGCTAGTCTCCACAACATCAAAAAACCGGCCACATAAGCACCGAAGAATGATGCCACATTCATCACAAACACGGGTACCTGTAGTGATAAAATTATAAATACAATTTAAGTGCATGCATGTACAGCAATGAATGTTGCTGTGAATTTGCATTAAAATATTTCATTTCAGGGATCAGATTGTGAGTAATGACTGTGGAAGTGGAATGTTCCAGACCTCTGGTAGTGAGTGGTCAAAGACAATTGGCGCAGTTAATAGATATCATATAATATCTAGCATTGTAGCCAAATTGATGGTTCAAATCTCACTAGAAGGTATTACTAAAATATAGATGCACGCAAACAAACCTTTTCACTGATAACATCTTGAATAACTAGGCTATCGCCAGAAACGCTGGTGATAACTTCAGAGATGCTCGTCACGTGCAAATCAAAGTAACCGACATCTTGCCTAAGTACTGCTTTTAAGTATCTTGCTCTTAATCTTGAAGCTTGTCTCTCTGCCGTTCTTGTCCAGCAATATCCCTCTAAAATACATGAAAATTACAATGATTTTATTACCAGCAGTAAATCTAACTTTACCAAACATAAAACTTGTAAATGGATTCAGTTAAAAGCTTACCAAAGAAACAAGCAACCAATTGACCACAAGCCAAGTAACACAAAGCCAAAGCATTCTGTTTTCAGTGACATACATAAAAATTGATAAGATAAACAAAATATAAAATGCATACACTCCAAGACAAAAAGATCAATCAATTTCTGTGCCCATACAACACTGGCGGAGACAAAACCAAAAGGGACCTAGCCCAGGCTACAGCCTCCGCTCAACTTCAAATATCAATAAATTTAACATTTCAAATCTTGATTTCCAGGTAAAATTATGAATACTATTAGAGAATAGAGGACAGACCTTGTTAATGCTATGGGTGAACTGAGCATCAACTCCATTAGAAGTAGCACCAATATCATTCATGAGCATGCTAGTTGCATACAACATGACAGGCATGGAGAAACCATCACCAATTGTACCAAGTAATCCCATGATCATCAAGAATATATCAACACCATCAGCATGCATAAAAACGGATCGAATCGATCCCAAATTCTTTTTTTTTACCACTGTCTTCGTCATGCTAACTTAACTTAATTTTCTTGATGGTTCCTCCTTCACTATAACTATAAATATACAGGGATCAGTGAAGGACTATAGATGGGGACCTTTCTAAGTTGTAAATGAAAAGTTTGGCAGTGTTAAAAAGTTGCTTTGAAAAATGTTAAGATTTAAGAGAGGGGATCAGAGGGCAAAGAAAATGGTAGGAGGGGGGACTCCTATATATACTGGTTAATGTCCTGGGGAACTGTGGCTATGCATTTGGGCTGATAGCACACCAATATATATTTTCTGTTTACAGTAAAATATTGATAGCAAACTCAATGCTGTTATTTTCACTTTATAAGCAGTGTTTTAAAAAGCGGCTTATGCGGAATCGGGATAAAAACGCAACGATTAGTGCATAATCGAGTTGGAAAACGGTTAATGAAGTTTAGGCGGTATAGTAAGCGGATTAAGCGGTCATTAAGCGGTCATTAAGCGGATTTAAGCTGTCAAAATGATGTTGATCTGCTATTTTTTTAATTTTAAAATAATAATGTTTATTATAATATGAATATAATTATCATAAAATTTTAAAATACCTTTTTTGATTAAAAATGTTTTATCTTTAAATTCTAATTACTTAATTATTACATAATTTTAATTTTACATGTAATAATATTATATTTAAAATTTTAAAAAAATATATTATTAATCCGATTAGTGACCCGCTTAAAATTCCGCTTAAGCGTCCGCCTCACCGCTTGGGACCGCTTTGCGCTTTTTAGAACACTGTTTATAAGTAGTAGTACTAGTTTATTTAACTATTATAGTTTGTCACATGTAACTCCCAAAAATATGGCTGACATTTACATTATACTTGCGTTCAAAGAGAAGAGTTTTCTGTTTTTCTCCCTGTTTTTCTAAATTCAGCAAAACAAAATTTTAGAAACCCAACACCTTGGTGCAGTGTGTTTAACTAGCAAAAAAAATGAAAAATGAAAAATTAACTAAATGCAGAATATTTGAAATTCAATATAATATTTTCTACATTTGTTTGTTCTAAAACATGATAAAATTTGGGAATGAGGAAATTTTCTTTTAAAAATCGTTGATTTCTAAAATATAAATTCTTTGTTTTCAATAAAAAAAAATGTGACTTCCTTTGAAAAGATTAAAACTTCTTTCGAATCAAATTGCTTAATCTTAAATTTTCAATAATTTTTTAGTATTAGTAGTTACAATTTTTTTTTGCTAAGTAGTAGTTACAATTTTAATTGCTTAATCTTACATTTTTATAATTAAATGCATATTTGTATTTGGAAACAACAAATAATTTTGCTAATATAATTAAGTTTTAAATAATTACATTCAAATTGCTTACAAGAAATTATTCACATGAATATGCTCTAGCTTTCAAGTTCTCTAAAAGAGTTATTATTATATAGGCACACTCATCTTAAATTAATTTGGGTTATTGTAAAACTTTCCTCCAAATTTTTATTACCTTCCCAAATAAATTTTAATTTTATAAATATTCTACACACAATTATTTAAAATAAAACGATATCATTTTCTAAAATATTTTTTATGTTTCTTTCCACTAATAACCAATCTTATCCTTAACTGAATAACTTGTACGAAAACAATTCTAAAACTTTTCTAAATAAAATTATGTCCAACTAAAAATCACTTTAATATTTAATAAATATATAAAAAAATAAAATTACAGGTTACAAATTGATAAAGAAAAATAAAAGGTAAATAATATATGTAATGTATTATTCACGGTCAATCTTGCACTAAAAATAAATGAGGGACATGGTAGTAATTACTGATTACTACATTTCGTAAACATTTCTTGCATTTAGCAACTATGTAGAATGATACTCCCTCATTTACACCTTTTTTATGAATGCAATTCTCAATTCTTTAACTTTCAAAACTTTTCAAAAGTAGTAAAGTTTATATAAAAATTAATTGCATCGATTATTTTACTCCCCTACACTCAATTTACATTAAAATTTTATATAGTAAATACCCTGTAACTTTACTCACTTTTCTCTAATGTTTTACATTTTTTTCTTAACCTTTATGCATAATTTAAAAGAACGGAGAAAGTATTGTAATAATTACTGATTACTGCATTTAATAAACATTTCTTGCATTTAACAACTATGTAAAATTAACAATAACAAAGTAAAAGCTTAATGTTACATACCTCAAAAACCGTTTCTGAAAAATGTTTTCCAGGGAATCCACATTATTGAGTAGAGTTCATTCGTATAGTTAGCACATTTTAATTTGCAAGTGTCATTGTTGAGTTAAATTTTATTTATATAGTTAACATGTTTTAATTTGTGAATTTTGAAAATTTTATATTTGTATAAGAAAAATTATTAAATAAATATGTTAAAACTTTTGTTAGGAAAGCTACTAAATAAATATGTAATATACAACTATATTGGAGAGAAATTATTTGGAACAAATTTTAGGACTCTAATATTTTTTATTCTAATTACACTATCTTAATTAAGTAAAATCATATAAAATGGTATCTCACGTTAGTCGTCACTAATGACGAAATTGCTCAATGGAAGATGCTTAAATGCTTTGTTGTGTTTGACTTTACAGATAAATTATGTAAGCACGAGTTTATTAAATTAAACATACATAAAACTTATGAGTTTTTGGAAATTTAAGTTCCATGTTCTACTCCCCTCAAACTAACATGAAATTCAGAAATTTCACCGATACCCAATTTACGATCCTCATGTACAACAGTACAAGGGGCCCATACATAGGCTATAATTTGAGAGCGGAGCTTTTTTGAGCTCGGCTCGAACTTGACTCAATTAGCTCGGTTCGATTCGGTTTGAAAATTTTATCGAGCTCGAGTTCGAATAAACTTTTGGCCTACATTAAAAATTCGAGCCGAACCGAGTTTTTGTGAGCTCAACTCGAGCTCAGCTCGAGCTCGAACTCGAACTCGGTTCGGTTCGAGCTCGAACTCGATTATATTTTTTATAATTTTTTTTATTAATATTTGTAATGCTATTTAATAAAAAAACACTTGTAGCATAAATTTTTTATATATATTATCACTTAGACACCTATAACATTAATTTTATTTACATTTTTTTATGTTATTAATATTTTTATTAATAACTTGATATTATTTCCATATATTATGTATGTAATATGTTATTATATTTATTAATAACTTGAGATGACTTTTGCAAGATACACATAAATCATGTTAATGCCACTACTCGAACTACAATAGTGTAATTTAAAGATTAAGATAATATTTGAAACTGTTTTTTATTATTCTTTAGAGGTGAAATAATATGAAGACATAGATATTTGATGTACTTATTAAAAAGCACAACTGTATTTTTAAAATTCTTAATGGATATATCATTCAATTACGATCAATTTCCAATTTTACAATATACTGTAAATTTAACACTCTAATCTAAACTAGATCAAGTCATCAATACGGTTAAATCGTAGTATCGTAGTTTACTATATTTTTATTTAATTAAAAAAATAATTTATGTATTTACGAATGATTTAGTGTATATTATGTATATTTGTTTTAGAAAAGTAATTAAATAAAATTTATTCCCCAAACAAAGGTAATAAGATTCACATATTATTATTGTTATAATATATTTAAGATATATCATTTATAACAATATCGAGACAAATAATGAAATATGAACAAACGAGAATAAATCAACTTATTTAGATGATTTGAAAAGTTAAATATAAATACTAACATACTATTAACGATTCACATTAAGTCATTAAGTGATACGTACAAATGTACAACATAATCACATTCGATTATTTGAATGTGCGAAGGAAAATTTGTTTTAGATTATTTGAATATAACACATTGTTATTTTCAAAATTTATTTATCACTTTTAATAGGGGAAAAATATAATTATTTTTCTGAAAATCAAGTAAAAAGCTCGGTAGGCTCGGTAAGCTCGATAAGAACCTCATAGCTCGAAAACTCGTCAAAAAGCTCGTTAAACACAAAAACTCGCGAGCGGTTCGAGTTCGGCTCGGTTAATTCACGAGCCGAACTCGAACACCCTTTTCAGGCTCGATTATTTTTAGGCTCGGCTCGACTCGGTAACAAAAAACTCGAACTCGACTCGATTTGGGTCGAATTACAGCCCTACATAGATGTAGATCGATTAACATTCGTATATACACAAAAATTAGAGATAGAAAGAATAAGCATTTGAAAATGAACCATACTAGGGACTCTGAAATAAAATTTGAATTTGTTCCCAAATATCAAGTATCATAATTTAATTTATGGAATATATTTAAATATACATCAATTTTTTTATATTTAAAATATACAATCAATAAGTTTATGCTAACTAAGTATTCAAAAATCCTTAGTTACGTAAAGTATATTCTACACGTTAACTAAGATATCTAATTTGACAATGATTTTGTTATGTAAAGTATATTCTACACGTTAACGTTATTTAGGTTGCAGAACGTAAATGGTCTCCAAGTTTCCAACTAAATATGGTCTCCATAGAACTTGACTCTTAAATCATAATATCATTGTATGTAAAATTATGAACGGGAGATTTGTAAACCTTAATTCTGTCTCTCAAACAAAAATACTTTAAAAATCTTTTAAGCAAGATTATCAAGTCTAATGATAATACCAAAACACATATAGCTAATGTAATATTTTCAAATTAAAAATAATTTTGACTCGTTTTAGAGTGTCACCAAACATTTTTAAATAAAATTATATTTCAACTAACTAATCTTTAAAAGGTACAATTATATTTTCCACCATTTCTTGGACGGATCATTTTTTTCTAACTACCCATGTTTATGTTCATGTGACAATTATATCATTAAACTTGTTCTAGTTAATCGTGCTAATCTCAATAGAACAGAACTACATATTCCCTTGAACGGGAAATACGGAGTACTACGCTGTGTTCCCGAATTTATGAGAGAAAAGAAAAGAATAGAAAATATAATATTTTCCTTTCTCTTTGAATCACTCCAAAAGTGGAAAGAAGGTTTTGGACATAAATTTATAAAGATTTTCTTCCCAAATCTTCAGAAATCAATTCTTTTCTCTCCTAAAAAATCTTTCGGGAACAAGCTAAAGAAAATAAATCCACTACTTTCTTTTCTTTTCTTTCCAGAAAAAATTTCTGAAACACAGTGTAAATAAAGACTTCCAAGTTCCTAACAACCAAACCAATTTGGCTGTTTAGAGTAAATCTACACGTACATTCTTATGCATTATTTAAGCACTACGATGCAGTTAATCAACACTTATATCAGTTTTTATTTAATGTCACGTGTATACTTTTATTTAAATTCTATTTATACATCAAAACATGTATAATGCTATTTTAAAACAATTAAATACATTTAATTAGTTAACATAGGCATGGATTGAATAAAAAAAATATCTAATGGATAGATATTAAAAAATATCTAATGAATAAAATTATTATTTGTAATTAAAAATTAGAAGAAATTAAGGATAATTTATTTTTCCATCAACTATTTTGTAATCCGTTCCGCTAGTATACATTAGTACATTATCATTTACAAAAAAGAAAAATATAGAATTACACACGCATATTTTCACTATATATAAAACAAACGACGAGTCCACGACCTATATTATCACTTATCTTAGTCGAAAGTCAAACCTAGCTAGCTAACTCTATCCAAGTATCCATGCAGATTATTCGATGATGCACTGGTAAATTAATATCCGTTCTTCTCCGTTCTTTATATTGGATACGGGGCTCGACACGCATTTTAAGACTCTTTTAATATATATTTCGATAAATTTTTTAAATTTTTTTTCTTTTAAATAAAAATATCATATCTAAATTTTTATTTAGAAAAAAAACGTTTTAAAAATAAGTTATAGAACTATATTTTATAAGAATCTTAAAATACGTATTAAGCAGTGTAAAAAAATTGTAAATAAATGAGAGGGAATAACATTAAGATGACATGTTGATTTTATCATTCGAACTCAAACATCAAATCAACTCTACCTACATTTTTCAATTTTTTCTACATCCTTGCGTAGTTAGGCTCCGTCGCATTTCTGGTACGTTTACGTACAGAAATTGCAAAAATGGTACAGCTAGGTTGAAGTTTGCAAAAATGGTACATGGCGCCACAGCCCGTGACAATCCCAACTAGAGTTTGCCACAGCTGGTGGCGTCCCTAGCATTTTTATTTTATTTTTTGATTTAAACAAGTTTACTTAGTAAAAATTGTTTTTTAACAATCACTTTTGTAGGTTTATAAATTGTACTTGCAAAAAATATATTTTCATTTTCTTTGTTTTAAATTAAACTTGAACTGTTGTACTTTGCTACTATCCAAAATTTTAAAAAAAATATTAAGCGAAATTATGTAAAATTTTGGTCCAAAAATGATACATACACAAAATTGTAATTTTTGAATAATGATATTTTCAGACCCGAAAACGACTATAACAAAACCTTTAAAGTACTCAACATCTAGAAACATGATAATAATGCAAGTTTTATGTTACTGTTGACGTGACTACACCACTTTTACATTTTCAGAACAATAATAAATTTGACCAAAGTGTGTTCTCACATCAAATTTACAATAAAGCAAAGTTGCAGGCACTGCAAATTTGATTTTTTGGTTTTTCAGAGCTTTTCTGTTGGTTTTACAATAAAGTAAAGACGAGTGATCACATCAACAATAAAGTTGAGTTGTCACCTCACATCTCATAATTTGCAGGCAAAAATAATGCACTTGTATTACTTTTGTGTAATAGAGATCAAAACTTTTTCCCTATAAATAGTTTTTCTCTCTTATGCATAATCACAGTTTTTCTCTCTTTTGTTTAAGTGCGCCTTATCAGTACAGTTATGATATCTTATCTTATCTACATCTAGATTTCCTTGTCTAAAGAGCAGGACTATTTTAGTTATACGCCCCAAACTTACATTCTCATCTCTTCTTGTCCAGGAAGTTCTTCCAAGAACTACTATCGAAGCCCTTTATCTTACACCACTGCAACAATATTGAAGAATTCTGGTAAAGGTATGTAATCATCCTTTCCTTTTAGTTATTTCAGTTCCAATACAACATTAAGTTCCTTTTTCATTTGTAGCAAACAAGTAGTTAGTTGATATATATAATTCTAAAAAGAAATCAAAAGTTGTGGATAACTCTTCTTATATATATTTTCCATTTTTATATGTGTCTTTTTCACATATTTATATGCTGTATATGTTTTTACATCAGGAAAATGGAAAGTTGTGTCAATGTGAATTTCTTTTGGGATGGAAAAATAATTAGGAAAGATGATGATATAACATATTCCCTGGATCCAAAATGTATGCGTTATGTTATGTTCGGAACAACTTTTGAAGAATTCAAGGCAATTGTTTATGAGGTTATGAACATAAGTGACAATCATTGGAATTTGAAAATAAGTTATAAACATCCAGAAATGGGTATTGGTAATGTCGTTAAGCGATATTACTTAGGTCATATTACTTCCAACGTGGATGTCGGTAGGTTGTTGAGTATCCCTCGGACCATGCAGATGGGTTGGGGTGATGTGTCCGTTTTCATCGAGGCCGAACAGATTAAAGTTCAGGATCCGTACTCATATGCTTACGGTACGCATTCTGAGCCTACCCAACCAAGTTACCAACACAAACAAGGGATGAGCAACCAATTTCCCGAATTCGGAACAACGGGATGGTCAAACTCTTTTTTCGGTGAAGGTGAAAACAATGAAGAATTTCACGGATATGCGGGGGGTTCTAGTAGCCAAGCAGTGCAACAAACGCATCATGACGAGGATCCTGAGATGCATGAATATTATAACCGTACAGATTATGTGGAACCGTCTCCACCACGTCATACAATGACGGGTAGAGAGTTGGCATGCATAGATGATAATCCTCTTGAATTTAATGTTGATAGTTCAAGCAGTGAGGAGTCCGAAGATTTTAACAGTGATGACGACGAGGATGTATCATCTGAGGAGGATGAAGAGGTATTGAGGAACCATGTTCCGATGGCAACTTGGTTTCAGACTAAAGATTATTCACCGGTGGTATTAAACAACCAAGCTAGGTATTGTTTGAAATCACAAAGTGCACGGAACACACTTGTTTAGTTGATCTACCGACGCAGGATCACAAAAAAATCTCTGCAAGATTTATTGCAAATATTGTTAAACCACATGTAAGCTATCTATTCTCAACCATCATTGACATATGTTAAAAAACTTTTATTGACTTTTTTTTGTGGAATGTGTCGCATGTTAGAGAATCACCAAATATCCGAGTCAAGACCATTATGACAATGGTTAATGACGAATTCAACCACTGTGTAAGTTATTGTAAAGCATGGAGAGGCAAGCAGTTGGCTGTTGAGGAGGTCTACGGTAACTGGACTACCACATATGATGCACTACCACAGTTTTTCATGGCCATGGTACATGCCAATCCTGGGACTGTCTTTGTAATCGATGATGTTCGTCATGAAACTGATAGAAGCAGTTCTGTTTGCAAATGGATTTTCTGGTGCCTTCACGCAATTATGGATGGTTGGCAACATGTCCGCCCGGTACTTTCGATTGATGGTACCTTCCTAAAGGGAAAATATAACGGAAAATTATTGGTTGCAATGGGGGTGGATTCGAATAATCATCAATATCCAGTTTGTTATGCCTTGGTTGACGAAGAATCCGAGATAAACTGGTCTTTGTTTCTGAAGTTGCTACGTCAACATGTATGCAGGGACAGGTTAAATGTCTGCATAATTTCTGATCGTGCTGCTGGGATCCTAGCAGCGATGAGTAACCCGACTAATGGATTCACAACACCTCACGGGATTCATAGGTTTTGTTTATTTCATGTCAGAAGTAACTTCTCCAGTAAACATCCCGGTGGAGAGTTAAAACAATTGATGTGGAAAGCTGGAACTACCCCCCAATACAGAAAACACCAGGCATACATGAAGAGAATAGGCGCGATATCACCCCCTGCTTTGCAATACCTAGCAGACATTAATCCAGAAATGTGGACCATATGTTACGATATCGGTGGTGCTCGTTATGGACAAGCCACGACAAACGTGATGGAAGGCTTCAATGGTAGCAAAAGAATGGCTCGTTTCCTTCCTGCTACGGCAATGATGGAGTATATCTTCTACAAGACTGTTAGAATTGTCAACACACAGCGAAACCAAACTGTCGATGCTATGCAGTGGGGTCAACAATTATGCCAAAGGACGGAGAATATGATAACCAGATATATGGAAAAGGCTAAATCACATACGGTGCATACATTCAGTAAACAACTAGGCATTTTCAAAGTTGTTACGCAACGCTATCGGGTTAAAGGAGGCACAAAGGGGGGGCGCACCCAAAATGTGGACATGATTCAACAAATATGCACTTGTGGAAAATGGATTTGCCACCATTTGCCTTGTTCTCATGTATTGGCTGGTTGTTTGGCAGAGAATCTTGATTGGAAAAAGTGGATTGAACCTTACCACTAAACTTCCAAATTGCTTAAGTTATGGGAGCCTATCATATTTCCATTGGATCATACTGAGTGTTGGAACTACGTCTTACCGGTACAGTGGCAGAGGTATGGTAAGTTGGTACCCGATGAAGCCTGCAAAAAGATAAAGAAAAAACGTGGGAACAAGGGGGAGTCTGTAAGAATTCGTACTGAGATGGACCAGTCGCATTCGGGGATAAAATGTAGCCGTTGTAAGCAAGAAGGACATACGAAACGGAGCAAACTTTGCCCACTACGTCCTAATGCAGTTTGACGTTGCTACACTTACTTTGCAATTTTTCATATGAATTTGTACTATTTGCTTTGTGTGATTTCATTTCCGACATGTACTTTTATTTCAATTCCTATTCGTGTGGTTTTAATATCACTTCCATTTTTTCTTCTCTCAAATGTTGGAATCTTAATGACATGCAAATTTGTTGGTTCTCGTGTATTGCAGAAGGGGGGGGGGATGAATGCAATACTGATAAAATTCAATCTCAATTTCAACAACCAAAACTAAGATTTAATGTTATCAATAATATGTATGCATTCACAAACGGTATAATCGAAAGACAGGATTCACAAAATAAATGTTTTATTTATTTTGCAAAGTGTTTCTACAACCTCAAGAGAGAATTCTTGAGCTTCGGTTTTCTTCAAGACACTTACTTGTCTTCGTTACATTTCTAGAATGAATTGATAGTCTAAGTATAAACTAATCCTATCACTGTCAACACGGGTTTGTGAAGCTGCTATCATTATCAAGTGGCAGCTTCTTACAGATTGCCTACCCATGTGACATTCCTAAATTGCTAACATGTCAGATATACATTACAAAGAAAGCAACTTAGATTCATTCTATTTCCAGCTAAAACAATTTAGCAAATAGAGACTTGACCTTGCTCTTTGAATTGATTCGCTTTTGTTTTGTTGTGCTTGAAGCTTCTGTCGTAGTCTTGCAGACTTGGTGCAGCTTAGGGATACTGCAACACACCTGTTTCTTGAACATTGAAACTGTCACGGGATTTGACTTAGAAGATACCTAGAACAAGGATCTTTCTCGAGACAGTTACTTTTGCCGCAAAGCTTGCTGTCACAGGAATGTTCTATTGGTGACAGTATGAGTTCCCCGCATAGTGTGATGTCGAGGTTTCCAAACTTGCTGTCGAGGGCTAAAGTTGTTGTCGCGTAGTCTTCCGCCAATGTTGCTGTCAGAGTGAATATGCTGTCGTGACTGGCAACATTCTGTCTTCTTGTAATCTTACTGTCAATGCTTATGACAGTAACCTTTATTCATGTTGTCATCTAATATGCATTCTTTGAGGCTTGAACACAGCAAGTGAACTTCTTCCAAATTACACAATTAAAATAACATTGCATACTGATTACAAGAACATACTTTGGATGTGACAGTATGTTCTACTTAATCAAGAATTAAGTATATACAAAGTTAAGTTGTTTCTATGCTATCACCCATAAATCCCAACAAAATTTAGTTAACAACGCAAAACTAAATTCCGTTTTCAATTTCCTGTAACTGTGTGCATTTTTATTTTATGTAACTGTGTGCATTTTCCATTTTCTGTGACCGTTTGCAATTTCGTTTCCTGTAACTGTTGTGTTGGGGTTTTTTCAATCAATGAAATCTTGTCATTTTCGGACCAATATTTAATATAGTGAATCCATTTTTTTTTTGTCTTTTCAGGGTCTCATGTTCGGCTTATAAAAAATCATAATTCATGCTAATATTTTTACTCATTTGTTTACTTCTAACAAAATAGGACGGTTCTACTTTATAATTAAAAAAAACCAAATATTATAATTTATAAAACAACTTTTTAAAGCTTGAAAATGGATGCTAAGACAAAGGAAACAATTTTGACAACGGCAAAAAAAAATATATAGAGGGGTTGCCACGGGCCGTGGCACCCCTTGCTAGGGTTGCCACAGGCCGTGGAGAACTCTAGCTCGGGTTGCCACAGGCCGTGACACCCTGTACCATTTTTGCAACAATGAACTCAGCTGTACCATTTTTTCAAAAATGGTACATAAATGTAACAGATATGCTACGGAGCCGCGTAGTTACATATAGATTGAAGGAGTTGCATGATCCGAGAAGTAAACCTAATCAAACTAAAATATCGGTTACTTTCACGGTTTCCGAAATTAAAAAATCAATTATGTCAAAATGCGGGAGAAAAAGAAACTAAGAACATCTTAGGAGAAATTATAAGCAATAAAATTCTACCCGACAGATATTATACCTAGCTTAAAACACCCATGTCATGTCATGCACTTCCTTTTTTTTTTTTTGAATAAAACATGCACTTCCTTTTAATAGTCGTTACTTTATTATTTATGTTTAAATATTTTATTAATATTATTTATTAAAAAAATAAGTAAATAGGTAAAAAAAAATTAAATAATTAAAAATTTTAAAATAAATAAATAAGAGTTTGTCCGTGATATTTTTAAAAATGGGGGTTTTAGTAAGTAAAATAGAAAATGTAACATGTCTTAGTTGAAAAAGGTAATTGCCTCATATTTTAGGGAAAAAAAGGTTTTGCTAGAAAAAATAAAAAAAGATAACGTATTTTAACTGAAAAAATTATTGATTATAAATAGGTAATGTTATTATTTGATAATATTTATTAATAGATAATTAACGGTAGTTAAATAAAAACATGAAGTACCAAAAAAATCAATATATTTTAGTTGAAAAAGATAATTGTCCGTGATATTTTAGAAAAAGAAGGGTTTTGTTAGAAAAAATAAAAAAAAATGTTAGTTATTAGCTGGAAAAAAATTTGATTATAAATGGGTAATGTTATTATTTGATAATAAGTTTTTATAAAGAAATAAAAATAATTAAGTAAAAACACAAATTACCAAAAACAGGTGACGTACTGTACCAACCAAACTTTTAATGTTTCATATTTAATAATATAGTAGACTATAGAGACCTCGAAAAGCTTTCAAGGTAATTTTCTTGATTTTTCTATAATTTGAATTATTTTAGTAAATATATTTTCTTGCATTTAATAGCATATTAATTAGTCATAAATTACACATTATATCCTATATATAATTGGCATAAGAGAGTTTAAATTATTATTATAATTAAAAAGGAAAAACATTATATGTAAAATGCATGGTGGTAGCAAAAGACTACACACGTGAAAGGAAAAGAAACGTATTGTGAACAAGTTTTTTGAAAATATATCAAAAAAATTGTTATGTATGGTATCTAAATATTATAAAGTAAAACTCTCATTTCTATAATTTGACATTTCACCGTAAAATTCACCAATTTAAGTAACAAATTAAACATATTATATATTATAAAATTTATATTTTTAAAATATCTTTATAGAGGTTGAATATTCTATATAATTAGTAACATTGTAAGATTGTAAATGAATATTTTTAAATTATTAGTTAGCAGATAAATTTTACTTTGAAAAACTAAATTGAGATAAATATTATGTAACATAATAATAATAATAATAATAATATAAAATATATAAAATTATATAAAAAAATATTAATAAAAAATTGTTATGTATGGTATCTAAATATTATAAAGTAAAACTCTCCTTTCTATAATTTGACATTTCACCGTAAAATTCACCAATTTAAGTAACAAATTAAACATATTATATATTATAAAATTTATATTTTTAAAATATCTTTATAGAGGTTGAATATTCTATATATTTAGTAACATTGTAAGATTGTAAATGAATATTTTTAAATTATTAGTTAGCAGATAAATTTTACTTTGAAAAACTAAATTGAGATAAATATTATGTAACATAATAATAATAATAATATAAAATATATAAAATTATATAAAAAATATTAATAAATCATCCCGTGCATCGCACGGGTATAAATCTAGTATTAAATAGAGAGAGAAAAAGATCTTAGAGAATCTCCGAGAGACTCTCTATTATGGCTCTTAACTCAAAAATTGAGGATAGATAAGAAAAATATTGCTCCAATAGATTTTTAGTGGCTCTTAAAATCAATAAGAGTCTCCTCTCTCTTCTCAATATTTTAAGAGCCAAATTATAGCTCTTAACTATTATTATATAATATATTCATAACTACTCTCTCTCCCTTAACCATTTCTTTACACTTTCCTTTTTGGGATATCCTTCCCAATTTTTTACATTTCTAAACTTTCCAAAAGTAGTAAAATTTTATAATATAAAAATCAACTACTTCCCACTACTTTCCTCCCCTATCATCACTTTATACATTAAATATTGATTGGTTTCACCACTTAACCCACTTTTTCCAAAATTTTATTACTTTTTCTTAACCTTTATGCCTAACCCAAATGTAAACAAATGGGTGGGAACAGAGGGAGTAAAACACTTAGCTAACCTGGGTGGCATGTCACAATAATTTTTTTACATAATTAGTAAAAAAAACACACCGTGGAGCATACCTCTTATTTTCAACTAGATTAGTAACTCGCGCTACGCAACGGCCTTATAATAATTTCTCTAAATTTTTTAAAAACATTCTTATAATATGTTTTTGATCAGTCACGAAAATTCTGAATAAATATAAAAAATGCAATTGTTTAATATTTTCATAATTTTAATATTATATCGAACATTATTATATTGATTACCTTTTATATTTGTTTTTCAAAATTATTTTGAGGAATTTTGGACCAGAAACTATATTCAATAACGATGAGATGTACTGCATTGAATAATCGAAGAAAATCCGGAAAAAATATACAAAAAGAGAGAACAAATACCAAAACTTTTATCAAATAATATAAAAACTAAATTAAATGGTGTGAAATCTCCGCCTTATAATCTATAGTAGGGTCTGAGTAGATTTGTGTGAATTAGAATTAATATGTGCAAAATGTCATAATACATGCATCCACTTTCTTTTTTTTGATAACACCACTAATATCATCAAATTCCTATTTTTTGTAATATAATAGAACTTTGACCTCGGTTCCTGAACCTTCAACAAATGTTAGTTACTAAATAGCTAATCAATTTATATAACTCGAAATGCTCTAAATTATAGCTAATTTGTTTTTATTGGCTAAATTTGTTCAATCTCTCAACAATATATCAAAATTGTACACCTATGATAACTCTGCTTTCTGTACTGGGCCTCTTCCTTGCTGGGCCTAGGCAAGAGTGGGTGAATGTATGGGCTGGTGTCCTGCAAAACAACGCCGGCGGGGGGTGGCCGGTCCGCGGCACCTCCGGCGTGAGAGTAAGGTTAGGTTGCTCAGGCAAGAAGGTTCTTAGAACGAAATGCAGAGAAATTCTTTAGAGAGTATATTAGTGAGAAAAATGTGAACCTCTTTCTCCTCTTTCTTCCTCCTATTTATAGGGGAATGGATAAAGCCAAGGGGTGCCACGTTTTATCTACTGATTGGCTCGACCCTTCTGTTTAGGGGACCAACCGCCGGGAGTTCATCCTGGCCGTTGGTCCCTGTTTGTCTCATGCTACATTGGTTTGTCCTGTCTATTGACCTTTGTTTTGTTTTGGGCTTGTTTTGCCTGGGCTTGTTTTATTGGACTGGGCCCTAGTCATAGTGGGTCGTCCGATTTGTCCCCCATCATTTGCCTCCCACTCCCTTGTCCCTCTGCAAATGGGACGGGGGAGTAGTTAGAGTCGAGTGGTTCGGGGTTCTTGATTTTTGGTTGCCCCCCAGCCTTAGCTCGGTATGGGCGAGCTAAGGTTTTACGGGTTTGAATTTTTGATTTTTGGTTGGCCCCCAGCCTTAGCTCGGTATGGGCGAGCTAAGGTTTTACAGGTTCGAACTTTTGATTTTTGGTTGCCCCCAACCTTAGCTCGGTATGGGCGAGCTAAGGTTTTAAGGGTTCAAATTTTAGATTTTGGTTGCCCCCCAGCCTTAGCTCGGTATGGGCGAGCTAAGGTTTTACGGGTTCGAATTTTTGATTTTTGGTTGCTCCTCAGCCTTAGCTCGGTATGGGCGAGCTAAGGTTTTACGGGTTCAAATTTTTTATTTTTGGCGGTTCATTTGCGTGTGGTTGTCGTTTGGGGTGCTAGACGTGTACGTTACACTCTAGGGTCTCTTCGTTTGCTGTGCAGCTGTAATGTCTTTGTCATTATGTCACGTTCATTTTTCGTGCGCCGTATTTATAGCCATGATTACCCAGCTGTCATTATTATGGCAACTTTCTCGGAGTTCGTGACGAATTAGAAGCTGTCAGCTGTCTGAGCACCTTTCTCTCACCTCTCTAGGGTCTATAAATACCCTCTCACTTCTGCATATATATATTTTTCTTTTATATTGTTCTCTCTCCATCTTCTGTACATTATTCTCGTTATTTTCCGTCTTCAGTCCTTTTTTTTCGTCGAGCTTTTCGTTCTCAGTTTTTCTTCGTTTTACGGTGTAAGCTTCTTTGTCCTTTCCTTTTCGTGTTTCTTCTCTTTTTGATGTAAGTCTGCTGCTCGTGTCTTCTTCTTGCAGTCTTTTATGCCATGTTTTGTTTTTCATCGTATATAGTTGTATGTGTATGTATATGTTAGTTTAGCGTGTGTTGGCTGTTTTGATTTTTGTGCTGCTATTCGTTACCGGGCTATGGCCAGGTCGTTTGGAGGTTATGTGCTCATGTTTGACTGTTTTGACTGTTTGTTCTTCCTTCTTCCTTTCTTTTATCTGAATAGGGGTGGGCTCGGGATGTATTGACTGTTGGTTTTAGCTGCTGCAATGGTTCGTCGTCGTGCTTCTGCCCCGGATGACATGCCGGAGGGATCACTGGAATATGTGGCCCGGGAGTCCGAGACCTTATGCAGCTCGGATGGGAGCTGGGTTGACACGCCGTATCTTCTATACAAAAAGCATGAGAGTGTTCGCCGGGCTACATACTTTCAAGACCATAGTACAGATTCTCTGACCCGTGGGGTTCCTGGTATTGAGCCCTTTGATAAAGTGGCGTCGGATCTAGCTTTTGCGGATTGTCTGTATGTCAACCAGGACTCCTCTTTTGACTTGGATGGGGAGGATCCGGGCCGGGTTGATGAGGTCTTCAGGACCATGTTCGGTATTGGAGATGGATTCGGGTGGAACATCTCCGGGCTGCGTTCCAGTGCATCAGTCATCAGTTCGTCCGGGCTCTATTCCGGGATATTCTCATAATTCCGATATCATAGCTTACTCCGAATTCCGTTCTATTTTTCAATTGGTTCATAAGCATATGCTCGTTCAAGGGGGTGGAGCCTACTTATCGCCTCTTCTTCACCACCTTCAAATTGAACCGGTCTAACGAAGCTCCGTTCTATGAGCTCCACTTCAGGAGGAAAGAGCTGGGCTATGCTCCCAAGGATAGGTTGCCCGTTATTCAGCCGAACTCGAATAAGGGGTGGCATCAGGAGTTAGTGTTTATACGGGGAGAGGAGTTGGCGTGGATGCCGACGTACAAGGCCTGATGTGACTGCGTCTGTGGTGGAGACCCATCTGTGGGCCTTTGTTTGGTGGCCTCTACCTCCTTGGACCCGGGCCCACTTCATGGAAATGGATCGCTTACATCGGGGGAACAGTAAGTCGGGTTCTAACTCTTTTCTTTGATTTGCGCTTTATGTTTTTATTTGATTGGGTTCTTACTTGCTTTTTTATTAACAGCGTTTGTTTCTTTTTTTTTGTATGTTTTGCTCATCTTTTATTCCTTTTTGCAGTTATTCCTTCCAAAAATATGTCTGACAAGAAGACCTTGGCCCAGGCCAGGAATGAAAGGATGAAAAATAAGTACAAGGCCATCCAGGGGGGCCTCACAATGGTTTTTGAGGTTGCGGATGATGAGGGGGTTTCCCGGAAACGAGCGAGGACAACTGAGGTGGTGAGGCCGGTAACTGACGATGGCCAGCTGCAAGGGGACCAGTCTTCTGATTTGGTTGTGCGGGGATGGAGTCGGAGTCCCGTGCACGGACCTGAGCCCCTCAGCTTGGTTGCCCCTATTCATGTGGGGGGTACCTCCGTCGTGCCGGTGTGACGGCCTGGCTTTCCCCGGTCTGGGCCGTCCATAGGTTCGACCGTCGATGGCTCATCTACCGCGGCTATTCTTGCTGCCCAGGCCTCGGATTCGGGTGCCGCGAAACCCGGCTACTTGTTCGGGGTGACTCGAAATACTGCACTGAACCGTGTTACCACTCTGGACGAGTACGCCCTGATGCAGAGCTGGACCCATAAGGAGTACGCCTATGGGCTGACTCAGGCGCTCGGCACGGTATGTATTTTTTTTCTATGTCTACTTCTTTCTCTTATTTTGATTAGGAATTTTGACTTGTGTTTTTTTTTGCAGTTGGTGTCCCACGTGAATGGGTACCTGGCTCGAGGTATCGACCTTGAGAAGAAGCTAAGGGAGATCGAGGAGGAGGGCTCGGTGGAGCAGCTGAAGGGGGCTCTGTCCAAGATGGAAGAAGAGCTCACCGAGACGCGACTAAATCTAGGCGTGGCTCAGTCCCGGGCCGAGGCTTTAACGCTGGAAGCCGGGAAGGGGTCGGCAGAGGTTTGGCGTCTGAGGGCCCGGAATGAGGAGTTGGAGGGGAAGATTCATAAGACAGAGGAACAGGGGGCTTCAGTTGAGGCATCCATGGTGACGAAGATTGAGGAGGTCTCTGCCTTGGAGGGCATTGTTGAGGGCCTCCGGACCCAGCTCTTGAAAGTGTCCCTCGATTCGGATGTCATCGCGGCCTATAAAGCTTCTAATGACTTCGAATATGTCGTAGCTGAGGAGGGATTGAAGGAACAGCGGGCCTTTGTTTGTTCTCGGGAAATTCTCTCCATTTCTCCTAATGCTACCAATGCCATGTTTATGCAGCACTACTTTGCCTCGGTTGTTGATGGTGTAGAAGCTCATGACGGTGGCCAGGATCCCGAGGGTGCGGATGCGGCCAACAAACCTCCACCCCCGCCTCTAGAAAGTGATGTCCCTCCACCTCCTCCTCTAGAAGACGAATGAGCTGCCCCCCGCGTGGGTGAATTCGGGCTTTGCCCTTGTAATTTTTTTTCTTAACTTGTCGTATTTTGTTTAACTTTGTCGCTCGGTCGGCTTCAACATTTGGTTCGGTGCCCGGGGTTCTGTTATGGCCTGTTTTCGGGTTCTGGCATAATATATTCTTATCGTTCTTTCATACTTATTCTGTTTGTTGTTTGTGTGTTTTTTGTATAGCTTTTCTTAAGTATAAATTCCGGGTTGTGTGTGTTCATGTGGTGCTTTGTTATAGTATAAAATAACAACTTAGCGTTTTCATTGCATTAGAGTTCGCTTACATTGAAGAGTGTGGGCTTCTGGCAAGTACAAAAGTTTTGTCGGGGCGCGGCCCGGTCTTTACTGATAAAACTTTATGAGGTGGGATGCATGCCAGGTGTTTTGCACCTCCTGGCCTCCGGGGTATTCGAGCTTGTAGCTTCCCGGGCGTAGCACTTCCTTGACCCTGTAGGGTCCTTCCCATTTCGGCATTAGCTTCCTAGTGTGTGTGGGGTCGGAGGTGTTAGGCTCAAGACATGTCTGAATACCACTATTAACAAGCCTACACTATGTGACTATGTCACACTACATGACCTAGTGATTTCTATCACTGGGATATAGTATAGGTCTCTAAATGTACTTGTCTTGTTCTCATGAACAATAGCTTTATCATGTATGCTCAGATCTATAATGAGCTTAGTAAAGTTTCTTGCATCTAGATTGTATATAGGCCATTGAATAATTGTCCTGGTAGAAGTTCAGTAATGTTCATGCAGCAGGATAAAAATGAATAAGGCCATGAAGAAATAAGTTGCAGAAATTTGTCTAAGGCATTATATAGCAAAGTCAGAAGAAAGCTATGTCGTGAAGTCACCAATATCTATGTCGTGAAGTGCTACATCGCATAGTCCATTTTGGTCTATGTCGAGAAGTCCTCAAGACACATGTCGTGAAGTGTTGAAGTCAGCAAAGTCAAAGAAGCCTAGATCGTGAAGTCCTCAGAAGCCTTATGTCGCATAGTCATCAAAATGACCTATGTCGCATAGTCATCAAATGACCTATGTCGCATAGTCGTCAAATGACTTATGTCGCATAGTCATCAAATGACCTATGTCGCAAAGTCTTCAAAGGCTATATCGCGTAGTCCTCACAAGGGAGATCGCGAAGTCAGGAATGAAGTGGAGTTCACGATATCAACACTTAGCCGTTTATAACAAGACAATTCAAGGTACAGAATCAAGAATCAAAAGAGACAAATACTGAAGCATTTGTTCTGGCAAGGTGGTCCAAAGAACAGATGGCAAATCTACAGCTAAACTTGGAGAGAAAGATAAGAGACAAGCAGCTACAGAAACGAGAAAGACTCCGAAAAGCAGGTGGTCCTTCCTGACACAGTTAACGTCTTATGGCAGGACAAGTTGGACTTTCAGCAAGGGGTAACTGTGTAAAAATAGGTGTGTGCACCCTATTGATAGCTGTAAGAGAGATACACATAGTTATTTGCTAAGCTCTTTTCTCTGTAAGCAAGCAAGTACAAACTGTTCTTATTTAGAAGCCAGAAATTCGATTGTGAATTTCTTGGAAAGCTGTAGTATTTAATTTGCTTATACAAAGTAGATTAAAGTGATTGTGCGTGTTGTTTACTTTCTGCATATTACATAGCATAATCATATACAGTTTACATTTAGTTTCGAGAAAACAAAAATCCATCAAACTATCCATTCACCCCCCATCTGTCTAGTTTCTAGGTGATATTCATTCCTAACAAGTGGTATCAGAGCAGGCTGTTAACATACAAACAGAAAAAGATCAAGAATGAGTTCACAAAAACTAAGCAGTATCAAGATTCCTCCCTTCAACAAGGAGCACTACAGCTTATGGAAGAAGAAGATGTTGCTGTTCATCAAAGCTTCTAATCCCATGTTTTTAGACATTCTAAAACATGGTCCCTTTGTTCCAATGATTGAGATTGGTGAGACAACTGTAGGCACTGAGATAATACCAGCAAAACATGTTCCAAAAGACCCCACAAAGTACACTGACTCTGAAAAGGAGAAAATAGCACTGGATGGACATCTTCAACTTATAATCTGTGAATCTATGGATTTCAACATGTATGGCACTGTTGCTCACTGTACTAGTGCCAAGAAGATGTGGGATCTTATAGAAGTACTCTGTGAAGGAACTACTGAAGTAAGGAAGAACAAGAAGCAGATTCTTGTCTCTCAATATGAAGCCTTCATGGCTCTGCCAAAAGAGGGAATCACAGAAGTGTTTGAGAGGTTCAACAAGCCGGTAAATGAGCTCAAACTCTACGACAAACACTATGAGACAGAAGAGCTTAACATGAAGTTCTTACTAACCCTTCCAGACCATTTAGAACCAAGAATCTCTTCCCTCAAAGAAAGAGATCTAACTAAGATTGGTTTTGATGTGCTGTATAGTGTTTTGAAAACCTATGAGCTGGAGTTGTTTCAAAAGAGATCCATCCAAGCTAAACAAGGGTTAATGGCAAATACTTCATGTGCCCTTATTGTTGACAACCTGAGTCAAAGAATGGACTCTCTTAAAGTCAGTCAGGTCAAGATTGAGGAACTGGAAGTTGAAGACACTGGTGATGAGACCCAAGTTGTCTATGATTTGCCTGAGGACGATGAGTTTTATAGCATGGAAGAACTGGACAAAATGGAAAACAAATCTTTTGCTTATATGGCTAGGAGGTACCCTAACATAAGGTTTAAAAGAAAGCAGCCATTCAGGTCCAAGTTCAATACTGGAAACACTGGTGGATCTAGTGGCTCAAACACCTTCAACAAAGGAAAAGGGATTGATGGTGCTGCTAAAGGTGGATACAAGACAGGAAGTGTGGATAAGACCAAAATAAGGTGCTATAACTGCAATGAACTTGGGCATTTTGCCACTGAGTGCAAAAAGCCTAAACAAGTCAAGAAGGACAAAGCATACTTAGAGCTTGAAGCTAAGTATGAGGCTCTACTCAAGAAACAACAGGGTAAAGCTTTTATTGCTGAGGGAAAATGCTGGGATGACTCTGATGAAGAAGAAGAACAAGAGTACTCAAACTATGCCTTGATGGCATTTTCTGATGATGGTGATTCAAGTCAGGTACCTATTCTTACTTCTCTTGATATGACTCCCCTTCAATATAAGCAAACTGTTGAAGATATGAGTACTGAGATGTTTAATATTCATACTAGCATGTTAGTAGCTAATGAAGAAATTGATAGACTAACTGCTAAGAATCTTGAGCTTACAGAAAAGAATGAGGAACTTGAGTTAATGGTTGTGAACCTGGATGGTTTGAAAAAGGAGGTTGAGTATCTTAAAAACAAAGTGATTTGTGCTGAACAGATAGAGAAAGCCCTTAGGGAACAAATTATTGAAACTGAACTGAAACTAAGAAGCTTTAAGAACTCCTCTGAACTTATTCAAACCTATCACAAGGAACACACTGAAGACTGCAAGGTTGGAGTTGGTTTTGACTATGATAATGACAAGGGAAGGAAGAAGGTCAAGGGCAAAGGAAAAGAATCTTTTACAAACAAAAATGCCCCAACCATACTGTCATGTGTTGAACAACCCATCTTCAAAAAGAGTGTTGTTGAGTTTGATGAGGAACTACTGATCATCAAGCAACAACTACTTGAAGAAGATGAGGCTGCTAAAAACACTTCTTCCTCTCCTAAATCTGTCAGTCAGAAAGAAACCAAAGACAATCTTATCAAGAGTCCTAAAGCAAAGAAATAAGTTGTTAAGAAGAGGAAACAAAACAGAAATGGTAAGGTAGGTGTCAACAAGGGTAACAACTATGCTTATGTGCCAAATGCTCCCAGGAAACAATGTCAGAAATGCCTATCTGTTAATCATTTGACTTATAAGTGTAGTAAGCCTGAGGTTGTTGAAGTTGATGACCTGAGTAACCATTCTGCTAGTATAAACTCTAGTCATGATTCCTTCTGTGGTAAGCCTAATTGCATGACATGTTATGTGACTGTGATTGCTAACTGTTTATCTCTTAAGCATAAACTTGATTCTGCACAATCTAATGAATCACACACACACATGCATCCTCACAGGACAGGATCCCCAATCAGGGTTGAGAGGGTGAGCATTTCATGTGAGCCTAAGAGTGTGAACTCCAAAGCCACAAACAATATGAAGTATCCTACTGTGATGAATGCAACTTATGACAGAAGAATTGTTAACAAAAATGTTTCTAAATCAACTGGACCCTACCATGTGCGGGTACCAAAAACAACTTAGTTACTTTGTGAATGTAGGGCAACAGGAATAAAAGAGTCATATGGATCTTGGACAGTGGATGCTCAAGTCACATGACTGGTGATATAGCCCTGCTATCACAATTTGAGGAAAAGGCTGGCCCATCAGTAACCTTTGGAAATGACAACATTGGTTATACCATGGGATATGGCTGTGTTAAATCTGGAAATGTCATTATTGAAGATGTAGCATTTGTTGAAGGACTAAAGCACAACCTCTTGAGTATTGGACAATTCACCAACAGAGGCTTCAAAGTGGAATTTGATGGAGATCAATGTCTAATATCAAAAAGAGGAAGTGGTGAAGTTGTTTTAACTGGTGTAAAGAAAGGAAGCCTGTTTGTAGCTAATCTTAAGGCTGCAAACAAGGGAGAAATTTGTTGTTTATACACTCAAGCCACAAATGAAGAATTCTGGCTGTGGCACAAAAAACTGTCTCACTTGAATGTTCAGGCAATGAACTCTCTGATAAAGAGAGAACTCATCAGAGACATGCCTGCCTTGGAGTTTGTGCAAGATGGAGCATGTGAAGCATGCCAAAAAGGAAAAATCAAGAGATCTAGTCACAAGAACAAGTTGCTTAATACAAACTCAAAACCTCTGCAGCTAATTCACATGGATCTATTTGGCCCTGTGAATGTAATGTCTCTTTCCAGGAAGAAATATGCTCTAGTTATGGTTGATGATTATTCAAGATACACTTGGGTGGAATTTCTGTTCTCCAAGGATGAAGCACCTCAAGTAATTATAGAGCATATTAAGAGAGTTGATAAAGAAGCTCAAAGCACTGGTTCCTCTGTAGTTGCATTGAGAAGTGATAATGGAACTGAGTTTAGAAATTCCACATTGTATGAGTTTTGTAAAGATAAAGGAATTTCCCAACAATTTTCAGCTCCTAGGACTCCTCAACAAAATGGAGTAGTTGAGAGAAAGAATAGAACTCTCATTGAAGCTGCAAGGACAATGCTGTTGGATGCAAAGCTACCTACTAGCTTTTGGGCTGATGTTGTTAACACAGCATGCTATGTGCAGAATAGAACATTGATAAATAAGAAGTCTGGCAAAACTCCTTACTCATTAATGACTGGAAAAAGAGCATCCTTCAAGCATCTGCATGTGTTTGGCAGAAAGTGTTTTGTGATGAAAGATACCTCAGAACATATTGGAAAATTTGATGCTAAGGCATTTGAAGGTATCTTCATTGGATACTCTCTGGAAAGGACAGCATACAGAGTATTTGTACCTGAGCAACACAAAGTTATGGAAAGCATGGATGTTACTTTTGATGACAAGAAGACTCCTGGACTTGAAACAAGTGAACAAGACAGTGTGCCATTAAGATTTGAGAACCAAGGATATTTAGAGGATTATGATAATGAGGATGAACCCCCTGATCAAACTGTCCCAGTAAATGAAGATCTTGAAGTTGATAATCCTCTTCAAACACCCGTGCAAGGATTCACAAACACAGGGGGAGAAGAAGATAATGCAACCTTCAATCAGAATGATCCTGATACTAGTCAAGAAAATGAACAGGGTCACACAAGGAAATGGGACAGGGCCCACACTAGGGATCAAATAATTGGAGATCCAAGTGAGGGTGTAAGGACAAGAAGGGCAACATTGAATACATATCTGTATAGTTGCTTTATGTCACAAGAGGAACATAAGGTAATTGAAGAAGCTTTGAAGAATTCTGACTGGATTGTTGCCATGCAAGAAGAATTAATTCAATTTGAGAAAAACAAAGTATGGGAGCTAGTACCACCTCCTGAAGGAAAGAATGTCATTGACACCAAATGGGTGTTCAGGAACAAAATGGATGAAGAAGGAGTGGTGATTAGAAACAAAGCAAGGTTGGTTGCCAAAGGATATTGTCAACAAGAGGGCATTGACTATGATGAGACATTTGTACCTGTAGCTAGACTGGAAGCCATCAGAATTTTCCTGGCTTTTGCAGCTCACTCAGATTTCAAGGTGTATCAAATGGATGTGAAAAGTGCATTTCTCAATGGTGACTTGCTGAAGAAGTTTATGTTTCTCAACCACCTGGCTTTGAAAATGAAAACTTCCCAGACTTTGTGTATAGATTGCTCAAGGCACTCTATGGACTCAAACAGGCACCTAGAGCCTGGTATGAGACCTTATCTCAATTTCTTCTTGAGCATCAATTTACCAGGGGTACAATTGACAAGACCCTATTCTTTAAGAAGCATGGAAATGATATTATCCTTGTTCAAATCTATGTGGATGATATCATCTTTGGCTCTTCAAATGAAAAACTCTGTGAAAGGTTCTCTAAGTTGATGCAAAGCAAATATGAGATGAGTATGATGGGAGAATTAACCTTCTTCCTAGGCCTGCAAGTACATCAAAGGGAGGATGGCATCTTTATAAACCAATCCAAGTATGTCAAGGATCTTTTGAAGAAATATGGTTTAGAAGAGTCATCCCCAGCAAAAACTCCTATGTCTACTGCAATCAAGCTGGATGAAGACAAGAAAGGCAAGAGAGTTGATATCAAGGTCTATAGAAGAATGGTTGGATCACTACTCTATCTCACAGTTAGCAGGCCAGACATCATGTTTGCCACATGTCTTTGTGCAAGGTTCCAGGCTGATCCTAAGGAATCTCACATGATGGCTATCAAAAGAATCTTCAGGTATCTGAAAGGCACTCCTAATCTTGGGCTATGGTATCCAAAGGGCACTGGGTTCAACCTGGTTGGTTACACAGATTCTGATTATGCTGGATGCAGGATTGACAGGAAGAGCACCTCTGGAAGCTGTCAATTCTTAGGTCAAAGGTTAGTATCCTGGTTTAGTAAGAAACAACAGTCTACAGCAACATCCACAGCTGAGGCTGAATATATTGCTGCTGGAAGTTGCTGTGCTCAATTGCTTTGGATTAGAAATCAACTTATGGATTATGGACTAGTGTTAGAACACATTCCTCTGATGTGTGATAATACTAGTGCAATATCCATAGTTGCCAATCCTGTTAATCACTCTACTACAAAGCATATTGAGATCAGGTACCATTTCATTAGGGAACATGCTGCAAATGGTACCATAGAAGTCTCTTATGTTCCAACTGAAAAACAATTAGCTGACATATTTACTAAACCTCTAAATGAAGCTGTCTTCAACAGACTTGTGAGTGAAATTGGAATGCTTAATCCTTCATTTAGTTGTTCTAAGTAAATGTGCTAGTTAATTGTTGCAGCAGTAAATTCTCATTGTGCTTAAATGATCTATTTATTTGGAGTGAAAATTAGCTGAGATATGATTTATAAATATTTCAGTATTTTACTGCATATTTTTCAAAATCATATTTGGTGGAGAAGTTGTGAGCTTTTGTGACATCTCGATATAGATGATTTTCAGAGTTCACGACACAGTTCAAATAAAACAGACTTATATCGCAAACTGTTGGAATTGTGAGACTTTGCGATATAGTTCATTTCATGAGTTTGCAACATAGTTCATTTTATGACTTCGCGACTTAGAATAACTATATCGACAAGTCTCCTCATTTGACAGAATTTTGATTTAAATTACTTTTATCTCAAAATTGATAAAAGTCTGACAAATTGCTTAGAATTCCAGAAAGAGAGTTATAGACAGGGTATTTCTACTATATCACAAAGTCCTTCCTATTTCTTCATCTTGATGACTTTGCGACATAGTTCACTTTTGAGACTATGCGATCTACTTTGCAAGACTTTGCGGTACAGGCCATTTTTGACTTCGCGACATACAAATAGACTGTACATACTCATAACTCTATATCGCAGTGTCTCTATCATATAAATACTCTTTTCTAACCGTTCACAACTTTTCATCTTGTCTACTACTCTCTATTCTCAAACCTAAACTCTAATTCTCTACTTTCTTCTTCACTCTCAATCTTGAAATGGCACCCAAATCTCAAACAGCGTCATCCTCAATCCCTTTAACCATACCAAAAGAAACAAATCTACTCACAATACCCTCAGAGGCGGAGGCAAACCCAAGGTACAAGTGCTTTGTACGGTTCTTAAACACTTCCTATCTCCGCCAAGCCTTGACCCTTAACCCCACTATGTATGTCGATGTATTGGAAGGGTTCTGGAGAACAGCGTTGGTCACAACAATGGCAAGGGAGGATGGGGCTTCGTTTCAGGAAGTGAGTTGTACAATAGGGGGCAAGTCTTTCCAGTTTGGGGAGAAGGAAATTAATGAAGCCCTGGGGTTAAAAGTTGAGGGTCATGATGCTGAAGCAACTGACAAGCAAATGGTGGATTTCCTAACCCTCATTCAGTATGCTGACAAGATTGATACGGCAAAGCTTAACAAGAAGTATGTCAGGAGGGAGTGGTCATTTCTATTTGACGCACTCCAAAAGGTGTTTTTGTGCAGGAAGACAGGATGGGACCAAATTAGTCACATTGCTGTGAAGCTGGCCTATTTCCTAGCCTACAATCAAGAAATCAATGTTAGAGCAATAATCCTCAAGGAATTGGCTCAAAGGCTAGGGAGGACAGTTCGTGGTAGAGGTAATGACATCTTTTACCCTCGTTTCCTTCAAGTTATTTTAAATTATCTTGATGCAAATATCCATGAATTGGAGGGTATAGATAAAACTAAAATGGCTTATTCCAAGTCCATGTCCAAGATTCTATTTGGGTCATTGGACACAAGGAATCAAGTGGATGTGATTCTGAGTGTGACCAAGCATATGCAGGACACATTTGAATCCTATCCACTTGATAAGCCCATATACCATGAACTTTCCTGGACATGGGAGGCTAAGACTGAAGGTGCTACACAGTCTAACCCTAGGCTTCCTACCCCCTCCAATGAACCTCCTGCAAACAGTACCATAGAAGTTAGGCAGCCAAGTGCATCAATCTCTCAAAAGATTGGTGTTACTAAAAAGAAGTCAAAGAAGAGAGCCCTAGAAGTGATAAATGAATCTGTAGAGATAGAAAGTGAGAATCCTGAGTCACCTCTCACCAGACAAAGTAAGAAATCCAAATCCAAACCTACCACTGGATCCTCCCATCAGGATTCAGATGTGGAAAAAGGGGTACACCTATTACTGTCAATGGCCTCTCAACAGGTCATTGGCATTGAAAAGAGTAGTCTCCCCACTACAACCTGTACTGAGTCTGCACAGGATCAAGACCTCACTCTTGATCCTAGGAGAAATAAGGATGCTGACACATTGAGTGGAGAGCACGTCACACTTGAACCTCCTCCTATTTCTCAGGGGGAGTTGCCAAAATCATCTCTACACCACACTTCTCTTCCAGATTCTTCCATAAAAATTTCTTCTGAACAAGAGAGTCATTCTAATGACAATCTTGCCATTGATCAATCACAATCCATTCCTATGATTGAGCCAATTTCAAGTGACATGGTGCATGACACTGTGCTCACCACCCAGGCACCACATCAGGTTGGTCAGGGAATGCATGCTGGGGCATATCCTAATGACACCAACAAAAACATAGAGGATTCACCAGTTGTTAATGGAGACTCTATTCCAAACTCTCCATTCCATATGGACATGGATTTGCCTTCACAGGCATCTAGAGATGGTGCTGTAACACATCCCATTTCAATGGAGACAGCATCAGACTCTACAGTCATTCCAAGACTGGAGGAAACTCACTCAACCATTCCCCATGAAGTGCCAAGCACTAGCTCTCACTTGGCTCAGGCCACAATAACTGAATGGCTGAAACCTGTGCAACATGATAGGGCTTCAGGATCATCTTATGTGCCACCACAATTGACGGAAGAAGAATTAAAAGATCTTCATGTGGCACAGATTGATGAGATCTCTAGGATTGCTCAACATCTCCTCACTGCAAATCTCCCAAATTCTGACTATGAGGCTATTCTTCTCACTCACAAGGAGGATGTTGAAGCACAACAGGATAAAATTGTGGATGAAGCCCAGCAAGTTGGAAATGTGGATGCTTGGCTGGATGGCAAAAGGACAGTAAAGCTCAAGGAGGCTCTAGCTTTTCTCAGGGAGGACTATCTTACAGCCTTGGGGTCAAATGCCAAAGGTCTCTCTCCTGCTGAAATCTATGATGCAGTTAATGATGTCTACAAGAGCCAACTTAAAGCTATGCATTTTCTTGGGAAGGGTCTTCAGTCAGAAATCTCCACCATTCAGGAAGAAACAGCTCATTCTAATGCTCAACTAAAGAATTGTTTTCTATCAGGCTTTCCCAAGGTAGATGGCATTCTTAAGGAAGTCCAGAAAACTGCCTCCAATGTCACCAAGATGGACTGCACCCTAGCTATGGTTTCAGATAATATGAAGAAGCTCTCTACCAAGCTAGACAATCAGGTGCAGGCCAACATCAACTCAAACTCCATGCTTACAGTACTCTGGAAGAATCAGTATGGGAACAAGCTTGTTGATGAGGTTCCTATTTCTGATATCTCCAAGTTTGAATTCTCCAAACTCAAGGATCAATCCCTTAACTCCTTCAAATCTCAACAACTTTTCTCAAAAGTGGACAGCTTGGAAAGAGAGGTAGCTGATCTGAAAGCAGAAAACAAAGGACTATCTCACTCCTTGGAGCAGCTTAATGCTAAGATGGATGATCAAACCAACTCCACTTCTAATATTTTATTGGTGCAACAACAAATGATGACCTCAATGATGAGACATATGAACCTGCCTATCCCTGGGGAAGCTCAAGACATCTTGTCTGATTCCAAGCCTAAGGGGGAGAAAGAAAAGGAGGTCATTCTGAAAAAGAAAGGGGGAGTACCTGCCAAGCAACAGAAGCTTAAGGGCAAAATTTTTGAAGAAACAATAAAGCCAATAATCCTCCCCCATGTAGAGGTCATAAATGCACAAGGCCAGAAGAGCACAGTCACATCTACCTTCCATCCTTCTACAATGCCAAAGGACATTTCAGCTCCTCAACCTACTTCAAATGCCAAACCTATCAAAGCCACAATAATCACCCAGGCCAAGCTACAGGAAATTGCAAATTCAAACATCTATCATGATGAGGCCTTCCTGGAGCTTCTAAAAGCCATCTACAGCAATGTAAAAGGGGATGCAAGAGCCTACAGAGAGAAGATCAAGGAAAGCATCAAGTACTTCACTGTGGGAGTAAGGAAAATCAATGATGTCCATCTAAGAGAAGTTATCATGGTGTGCAAGGACAATTGCTTGTGGCATCTAGCATTTCAAACTCTAGAGAAACTGAGATTTACTGAGCTGTCAATAATCCTGGACTTAATAGAAAAAGATGGGGCCAACAACAAGAGACTGTTTGATGACTTGAAGATAGATCAACATCAAAGACTGCCTGAGGTTATCTCAAAGCCAAGGACAATAATCTTCCAAAGTCTATCTCAAGACAGCAGCATTGACCAGTTGGTGATTCCTTCAGATTTGACAAGAAAGAATAATGCAAAGATCAACCAGGTGCTGCAAATGCTAAGGGCCAAGAGGGGAGACAGGACAGCTGAGGAACTAGAGATGATTCACACTCTACAATCTTTTCTGATTCATGGAGTCATTCCTGAATCTGTCAAAGAAAGGAGCAAAAAGAAGGATGGGGATGATGATGATGAGGAGAAAACTTATAAAAGGAGATCTCAGTCAAGGAGTGATAAGGATGGACCTAGTGAAAGCAGCAGGAGCAAATATTCAAAGAAATCAAAAGATGCTGGTGATGACAAGAGGGATTCAAAAGGAGGAAAGGAAACAGTCAAGAGAACAAGGAGTGGAATTCAGCAAGTCAAGGACATTGCTAGCAGTACTTTAACCACAACACAAGACTCTAAGTCTAGGGTGGGTACTGTTAGTGATGATCCTCCAAAATCATCATCTAAGACTTCTGAACCTGAATTGCCACAGAAGGAAGATGAAGCCACAAAAGTAATTTCAAGAAAACACTTCCACAAAGTTACAGCTAGTGGAGTGTTACAGTGGATGAAGGGAAAAGGAATGAAGCTACTCCCAAGTGATGTGGCACTGAAGACTAATTCTCCCTGCTCCACAAAGCTACCTCAAGTGAAGCACATGAAGATCAAGAGGGCAGCTAAGAAGACAAGGATAACAAAGAAGAATGGGATAATCACTAATGTTGTAGGGATCAAAGTGCTTCCTCTTGATGAAGACTATGATGAAGATGCCCTAGCATTCTTGAGAGCTCAAAGAATCTTTGAAGTCAAGGTGAAGCTAGATCATCTAGAGATCAAGTACACTGATGGAAGAGAAAGAATAATGAAGCAAGGAGGCTGGCAATATTTCTATAAGTATGAGCTTGAAAGGATAAATGACTTACTGAATTTTGAAGAAAAAGAAGAAAGGACATGGAAGATAGATATTGCCAGGTACTTGAAAATGCATGCTGATTATGAAGAAAACATGAGGAAAGAGAATGAAGAGAAAAACATACAGAGAGAGAAAGAAATGGCTGAGATGGAGGAGAGGGCTAAAGAGCTAAGGCAGAAAGGGTTGTGCAGGGTCAAACAAAATCCTTACATTGTGGAGTACAAAAATTCTTATGGAGGCATGAGCAAGATAAGGATGAAGTTTCTGGATTCATATATGGAAAGTGCTCTTAAAGCTGCAATTGATGATCTAAAAGACTCCCCTCTCATTGAAGAACTGATTGCAAGAGAAGAACTTCAAGAAGCCATCATAGACATGAAAAGAAGAGAAGAGATAAGGAAAAAGAAGATTTATGATGATCTTCAAGAGAAGCAATTGGAAGCTGAAGCTGCTGAGCAACAAAGATAGTCTGTAAGCTTTCAAATTTTTCTATGTAATCAAATTCCTGATCTCAATGTTCATAAATTGTCTTCTCTGTTACTTAATTTCCTTCTATGTAAGTTAGGCTTGTTATCAGACATGAAATTGTGCCTAAGGATCTTACTCACAATTTGGGGGAGATTGTTAGGCTCAAGACATGTCTGAATACCACTATTAACAAGCCTACACTATGTGACTATGTCACACTACATGACCTAGTGATTTCTATCACTGGGATATAGTATAGGTCTCTAAATGTACTTGTCTTGTTCTCATGAACAATAGCTTTATCATGTATGCTTAGATCTATAATGAGCTTAGTAAAGTTTCTTGTATCTAGATTGTATATAGGCCATTGAATAATTGTCCTGGTAGAAGTTCAGTAATGTTCATGCAGCAGGATAAAAATGAATAAGGCCATGAAGAAATAAGTTGCAGAAATTTGTCTAAGGCATTATATAGCAAAGTCAGAAGAAAGCTATGTCGTGAAGTCACCAATATCTATGTCGTGAAGTGCTACATCGCATAGTCCATTTTGGTCTATGTCGAGAAGTCCTCAAGACACATGTCGTGAAGTGTTGAAGTCAGCAAAGTCAAAGAAGCCTAGATCGTGAAGTCCTCAGAAGCCTTATGTCGCATAGTCATCAAAATGACCTATGTCGCATAGTCATCAAATGATCTATGTCGCATAGTCGTCAAATGACTTATGTCGCATAGTCATCAAATGACCTATGTCGCAAAGTCTTCAAAGGCTATATCGCGTAGTCCTCACAAGGGAGATCGCGAAGTCAGGAATGAAGTGGAGTTCACGATATCAACACTTAGCCGTTTATAACAAGACAATTCAAGGTACAGAATCAAGAATCAAAAGAGACAAATACTGAAGCATTTGTTCTGGCAAGGTGGTCCAAAGAACAGATGGCAAATCTACAGCTAAACTTGGAGAGAAAGATAAGAGACAAGCAGCTACAGAAACGGGAAAGACTCCGAAAAGCAGGTGGTCCTTCCTGACACAGTTAACGTCTTATGGCAGGATAAGTTGGACTTTCAGCAAGGGGTAACTGTGTAAAAATAGGTGTGTGCACTAGTCTGTATAGGGCTTATATATATCATGTACACCCTATTGATAGCTGTAAGAGAGATACACATAGTTATTTGCTAAGCTCTTTTCTTTGTAAGCAAGCAAGTACAAACTGTTCTTGTTTAGAAGCCAGAAATTCGATTGTGAATTTCTTGGAAAGCTATAGTATTTAATTTGCTTATACAAAGTAGATTAAAGTGATTGTGCGTGTTGTTTACTTTCTGCATATTACATAGCATAATCATATACAGTTTACATTTAGTTTCAAGAAAGCAAAAATCCATCAAACTATCCATTCACCCCCCCCCCCCCTCTGTCTAGTTTCTAGGTGATATTCATTCCTAACAGGAGGTTTCTGTGGCTCGGAGGACCCAGTCTCCGGGCTCGAATTCCCTGAGCTTTGTCTTTTTGCCGAAGTATTGTCGCGTCTTTTCCTTATACCTTGCCATTTTTTCCAAGGCCTTGTCCCGGACCTCGTCCAACAGCTCTAGGTTCAGTTTGATGCCTTCGATATTAGATGTTTCTTCAAAGTCTTCAGTCCGGTAGGTGGGGGACCCAACTTCGATTGGGAGCAGTGCCTCGGTGTAGGTATGCTAGTTTGAAGGGAGTTTCTCCAGTACTTGATCGTGTCGTGGTTCGTTATGCCCAAAGAACATTCGGTAGCTCTTCCGGCCAATTTGCCTTAGCTTCTAGGAGCCTTTTTTCGATTCCCCTTAGTATGCTTCGATTTGTTACTTCCACTTGTCCGTTTCCTTGGGGATACCCGACTGATGCCTTCTTGTGCTTTATCCCCCGATCGGACAAGTATCCTGTGAAACATGAGCCCACGAACTGGGTCCCATTGTCCGAAACTAGGACATGGGGTAAGCCGAATCTCATGACGAGGTTATCCATGAAACGGATGTAGTCGTCTTGTGTAATGTTTCGGACGGCTTGAGCCTCGACCCACTTGGTCATGTAGTCCACTGCCACTATGATGTATCTTAGATTTCCTTTGGCTTAGGGGAAGGGTCCCATGATGTCAATTCCCCACATAGCTAAGGGAATGGGGCTTAGGACAGATGATGGGAAGCCGGGGCTTTGTCTCAGGATGTTACTGAACAGTTGGCACTGTTTGCATTTTTTGACGTACTGGACTGAGTCTTCGTGGATTGTGGGCCAGTAGAATCCTTGCTTTATGATTTTGTAGGCTAAAGCTTTCCCGGCCATGTGGTCCCCACATATTCCTTCGTGAACCTCGGCGAGGCAATACCAGGCCTCGTCTTCGTCGACATATTTCAGGATGGGGGAGTTGAGTGTCCTTCTGTACAATTGCCCGTCTTTGAGAAAGAAGCGGGATGCTTTGTACTTGACCCGTTTGACTTCGTTCTTGTCTAGGGGAAGGTCCCCGTCCCGAATGTAGTTGATGAAGGGAGTCATCCATGTGCTTTTTTCCACAACTAGTAGGACTGGGTTGTTGGCTATCGAGGGCTCGAGGAGCGTTTCGAGGTACACTGAGCTTGGTTGTCCTTGGGTCGTGGGGTCGGTCAATTTGGACAGGATATCGGCCTTATCGTTGCGTTCCCGGTCCACTTGTATAATCTCGTATTTGGGGATTTGCCTTAGCAAATTTTGTAACAACTTTTGGTACTTTGCCAGTTGGGGTTCTTTCGTGGCATGTTCTCCGCGGGTTTGTCTGACTACGACTTAAGAGTCGCTGTGAATTTTGTGCTTGCAGACCTGTAGGACTCGAGCGAGCCTCAATCCTGCTAGGAGGGCTTCGTACTCGGTCTGATTGTTGGTGGCTTTGAAGCCGAACTGTAGCGCTTGTTGTACTTCGAATCCGTCTGGGCTCGTTATGATTATCCCCGCCCCGGACCTGTCTTGGGTGGAGAACCCGTCTACGTATAAGCTCCATGGTTGCTCATCGGAGTCTACGGATTGTTCCTCCTCGATTTGGGGTTCGGGAAATATGCATTCTGCAACGAAGTCAGCCAGGGCCTGGGCTTTGATGGTTGTCCTGGGCACATATGTTAAGCTAAACTGGTTGAGTTCAACTGACCAGGTTATGAGGCGTCCTGAGCTGTCAGGCCTGTGCAATATTTTTCTGAGGGGTTGGTCGGTTATGACCCGAATCTCTATTCCTTGGAAGTAGTGTCTTAGCTTCCGGCTTGCCATTACGAGGGCTAATGCGAATTTTTCGGCGTTTGGATATCGGGTCTCTGCGTCTTTTAGGACTTGTCTGGTGTAGTAGACCGGATTTTGCTTGTCCTGGTTGTTCCGAATGAGTGCTGCCGAGACGGCCCGTGTTCCGGCCGATAGGTAGAGTTCTAGGGGCTCGTCTGCTTCGGGTTTGCACAAGATGGGGGCTTGGTCAAGTATTCCTTAATCTTTTCGGAGGCGCCTTGGCACTCCTTATTCCATTCTATATTCTTTGTGTTTTTTGCCCCTTTCAAAGTTTCAAAGAACGGCAATCATCTTTCAGTCAGCTTGGCGATGAATCTCCGGAGTGCTGCCAGGCGTCCGGCAAGTCGTTGGATTTCTTTCTGGGTCCGTGGTGGCTGCATTTCTTGGATCGCTCTTATTTTTTCTGGATTTGCTTCGATACCTCTGTGGGTGCCCCTACTCCGAATGTACATTTTTCCGGATTTAGTTTCATGTTGTGCTTTCTGAGGTTGTCGAAGCATTCCTTTAGATCTCTGATGTGGTCCGGGATGAGTTTGGACTTGGTTATCATGTCATCGACATAGGATTCCATGTTGCGCCCCAGTTGGGAACCGAAGATGGCATTCATCATCCTTTGGTAACTGGCCCCGGCGTTTATGAGCCCGAATGGCATGACTTTGTAAGCATACACCACCCGGTGAGTTATGAAGGTTGTTTTGTCTATGTCTTCGGGGGCCATTTCCACCTGGTTGTAGCCTGAGAATGCGTCCATGAAACTGAGCATTAGGTGTCTCGAGGTTGCGTCGATTAGCTGGTCGATGCTCGGTAAGGGATATGAATCTTTGGGGCAGGCGGCATTGAGGTCAATGTAATCCACACACATTCTCCATTTCCCGCTGGGCTTTTTTACTAGTACGACGTTTGCTATCCAGTCCGGGTATTTGACCTCGCAGATGACGTCGGCTCTCAATAGTTTGTCAACATCTTCGTCAATGGCTTTTTGGTGTTCGGGGGCGAAATTTCGCCTTTTCTGCTTGATTGGCTTTTTTATCTAGGTCCACCTCAAGGCGGTGTATGGCCAGGGATTCTTCGATCCCGGGCATATCTTCGGGACCCCATGCGAACACGTCGGCGTATTCTCGAAAGAGATGCGTAAGCTCGGCCTTGAATATCACTTCTAGGCTCTTTCCTATTTGGACCGTCCTTCTCTCATGTCCGTCCATGATCTGCACATGTTCTGTTTCCACGGCGGGGAGGATGGTTTGTTCATGGGTTCTTTTGATCTGGGCTTGGAGTGTTAAATTTTTCGGGGTCTCTTCTTCGGCTTCTGTCTCTAGGGTGTTGACCTCCCGCTTCCTTTTTCGAAAGTACTTCTCCCGGTGTTTCTTTAGCTTTTTGTCTTTTCGGGCCCAGGATGCTTCTTTTTGTTGATTACTGGGTTCGGTCTTGGCAATGTCCAATGCGTTGTTGTAGCACTGTTTTGAGGCTCTGAGGTCGCCCTTGATTTGGCCTACTCCGTTCGGGGTAGGGAACTTCATTTTCAGGTGGGGGGTTGAGGTGATAGCTCGAAGCCGGGTCAGGGTCGGTCTCCCGATGATCATGTTGTAGGAGGATGGGGCGTTGATGATGTAAAATTTGACCTCTTGCGTTATTTGGTGGGGCTGTTCCCCGAATGTCACTGGTAGCTTCAGGGTGCCCATGACCTGTACCGTGTTATGTCCAAAACCGTACAGTGGTTTTTCCCCGGACCTTACCATCTCGTGTTCCCCGACGTCCATTCTTTAAGGGTGTAGTGAAAAAGGATGTCGACCGACGAGCCATTATCCACCAGTATCCTTTTTACCTCGTTGTCAGCTACGTCCGGGGTAATTACGAGTGCCTCGTTGTGGTTCGGGTCTACTCCTTCGAAGTCTGTATCGTCGAAGCAGATTGGGATGCAGGGGCTCGGGTTTGATTTTATCTGCATGACCTCGTTTTCAGGGTTAGGGTCCGGAGTTCTCCGGCCCCCTATCACGGTGTTGACCATGTTCTTCCTCTTATCTGGGCCTGGCTCTTTGCAACTGCTCGTTTTCCTTTCGAGATATTGGTTTAGGTTTCCCTTATGGACTTGGTCTTCTAGGAAGTATTTGAGTGAGAGGCAGTCCTCGGTGTAGTGTCCATGCGCTTCGTGGAAGTCGCAGTGTTTGTGTTTGGGCCTTTGGTCGTCCGGGGCTTGCATTGGTTTTGGGGCTTGGTAAAAGGGTTTGTCTTCGATGCTTTTCAGTATGTCGGTCCGGGATCGGGTCAAAGGCTTCCATTGAGGTTCGGGACGTGGTTCCTTCCTCTCTCGGGCCTGGCCTGGGCTGTGATTAATGTTAATCGTTCTCGAACTGATCCATTTCGGGCCTTTTGTTGTTCTCCGAACTATGAACTGTGGATGTAGTTCCCACTCGGTATGGGCTTGTACTTCTTATCCCAGTGGTCTTCTGTGTTCTTCTTGGGGAGGGTTGAGGCTTTAGTGGCCGGACCCAGTCGGGTGAGGCGCATGGAGTTCAGCGTTTATGTTTCTTTGATAAACTTGAAAGCTAGGTTATAGGCGGCTGCCAGGGTCCGGGGTTCTTTGTTGATGAGTTCAAAGATGTACATGTTGTTGTGTTTCGGGTCCAGGTTTCTCCTAAAGATATTGAGTGCCTCCCTTTCATCTAAATTGGTGATCTTGTTTACCCCCTCTTTAAACCGATCCATGTATCTGGACAATGGTTCATCTTCAAATTGCCTGATGGATTCTAGGTGGAACATGTGTACTTCGTGAGTTTTATTGGCTCGGAACCTTCTGAGGAACAGCTCCCTGAACTGTCGCCAGGACCCAACGCTTCGGGTTTCCAGCCTTCCGAACCATTTCTGAGCGCATCCTTTGAGGGTTGAGGGGGAGAAACGGCACTTGGTCAGGTCGGTATAGTCATAGGCCAGGGCTATCTGTTCGAAATAGTTGACATGTTCCTCGGGATCTCCCATTCTGTCATATGAGTCAAGGTGCGGTAGCTTTGCCTCTTTTTTTCGGGGAGCGGCTTCTAACTCCAAGGTAAAGGGGGTGATGGACTCTCCCATCTCGACGTTTCCTTCGACCTTTCGTTTTAGTTCACGAAGTATTTGCATCAGCTCGGATGGGGCTGAATTATCGAGGTCGGGTTCAATGTTTAGCGATGGGTTTCTACGGGCCCGCTCTTCCTCCTCCCGGATCCTACGGACTATGTTTTCTTCTTTTTTCCTTTCTTCTTCTTCCCTGGTCCTTTTCTTGGCTTCCTGGAGCCTGGTCAGCTCTTCTTTTTCCTTTCTCTTTCGATCGCATTCGTCCCACCGTTCCTTGGTGTGGTGTGGACCCCGATATCTTTCATGCTCGGGGCATTCCCGCACGGTGACTTGCACTTGTTGTTCTGTCATTCCCGTAAACAACCCGGAGTTTAAGGCAAGGGGAGGTGGTTGTGTCCTGACACGACGTCTTGGGGGGGGGGGGGGTTTCCGATTCCCAGGGGTTCGGTTGTTGGTGCTTTTGTGGTTTTGTTGCTGATTGTTTCTTGTTTGACCGCGGGTTTCCATATCCTATGGTCTGGGGCGTGGGCATTTGCTCGTGGTGTTGGTTACGAGGTCGGAGGTTTGAAGCCTTCTTCTAGCGTCACTGATAACTCTGCTTTCCGTACTGGGCCTCTTCCTTGCTGGGCCTAGGCAAGAGCGGGTGAATGTATGGGATGGTGTCCTGCAAAACAACATCTAGTTATTTAACATATATTTTTTAAATGTAAAAAGGAAATTTAATATTGTTAACAAGTAATTAGTAATCAAATAATTATCACATTTAACACTCGCTTTAATTTAAGAAAAATATCTCAGAAAAGTTTCTGAAATAATTTAGTAAACTATTTAACTAATCTTTATTCTTTAACAATTTAGTAAACTATTTCAACCACTACATAAAGTAAAATGATTATAGGCCCTGTTTGGCAACAACAATTTATGCATTATAAGTTGATAAGAGCTTATGAGGGGTGTTTGTGTACTCGGCTTATTTGATAACTTATAAGTTGATAAGTTGAATGTTAAAAATCACCAACATTTTACTTAATTTATCAACTTATTCTTTGATTTCTTTATTTTTCTAAATTTTATATTTTTACATTTGTGTTTTTAAATATTTTTTTAATTTAAAATACAAGTGTTGAAATCATTGTATTTAAAAATTATTTTTTCAAATTTAATTTAGCAAATTCTTTACTAACTTATAAGTAAATTTATCCAAACACCCGTATAACTTATAAGAATTCATCAACTTATCACTTATATGACACTTACTCATTTTAAGCTATAAATCAACTTTTTTGTGATACTCCAAACACGCACACTAGCTTATAACTTGTGCGATGCACGGATTGTTTAATAGTTATTAACTTATTATTTGTGTTTGTGTATAATATTTTTTTTAGTTCAATATTAAATGAATTTGTTAAAAAACTAAGTAGGTCTCTAAATATATTTTTATTGAAATTTATAATTATAATAATAAGTCACGTTAAAAATAATAAATAACCTTTCAAAATAAATAGGAGTATTTAAATAAGTTTTTCAAATAATTAGAACAACTTTTAACATAATTAGATTAATTTATGATAATTAATTATAATATATTATACTAATTAAAAATAATATACTTTATTAGTATATTATTTTAATTGATGTGTAATAATTATGCTTAAATAAATATCTTTTGAGATGTACTAAAATATTTTTAAATAAATAAGCCCGTAAATTGGTCAAGTATATTGACTTATAAAGTATAAGCTCATCACGACCCAAATAAATAGGTTCAAGAGATGTGTTCTTATTAGCATAATTATTTTATATATATATAAATATGTTAACTATTGAATGAACAAATTAAAGAACGACTAACCAAACTACTAATAACACTTTCTTTTGCAAGTGTTACTTTTAAATATTTTCTTACTTAATTTTTAATTTTTTAATTTTTTTTTTGGTTATATATAGGATACAGTTGATCTATTATATATTAAAGAAAAAAAAGTATGACAAAATTGAATCTTTATTTATATTTTTAAAATTAATATTATAAATAATAATTTTAATATGTTGTCTTGTTTGCTTTTATATTTTGATGATTAAGTTATGCATTCATTTGCTATATTAGATTGTTAAAAAAAATTATAATGAATATTTTGATAATTATATATATGTCGTCTGTGATAATTTTAGAAAAGAAGAAATTTTAGTTAGAAAATATATAAAACAATATACTATTTGGATAATAAAGGTAATCGGTTAATTATTAGTATTTATAATATTAGTATTTTATGCTACTAAATGGAATAACTCGTGATATTTTTTAGTTTTAGTTAGGAGACATTTAGAAAATATAAAAAAGAATATACACTTTGACAAAAAAAGCTAATCGGTTAGTTATTAGTAATTATAATTTTAAAATTTTAGAAAAGAAGAAATTTTAGTTAGAAAATATAAAAAAATATATACGATTTGTCTAATAAAGGTAATTGATTAATTATTAGTATTTATAATATTAGTATTTTATGCCATGGAATAACCCATGTGTATTTTTTGAGGTTTTAGTTAGGAGACTTATTAGTTAGAAAATATAAAAAGAATATACACTTTGGCAAAAGAAAAGTAGAAACTTTAGTTATAAAAAAAGAATATACGCTTTGGCTAATCTATACTATATTATTAAAGCCGAAACATTGAAAGTTTTGGTTTTCGGTTTTTGGTTAGTTTTTGGTTTTCGATACTTTTTCTAATTAATAAATTAATAATATAATCAAAATTCGGGAAAGTTTTATTCTACATTAATATTTCATTATATTTTAATACATAAAAATCAAATAATATTGAAATCTAATAAAAAATGGAAATGTGGGATCTAATTTGTTTAAATTTAGGATACACTGCTACAAATATACTTCTTTCTTTTTAGGATAACGAAAGCTACTACAGATCAAATCTTTTATGGAATTGCATTATTGTCAAGTTACCAAAACAGTAACTAGATGATTAGCTTTTATAATTAAAATATTTTTTTTCTGACAAAATCTACTCCTTTTCCAAAAATATCATTACAATTATCTTTAAATTAAAACATATTACCTTTTATATTTGTTATTACTAAACTCTATGTTTTCCAAAAATATGAGGTGCAATCCTTACTTATTTATTTTAAAACATATTTTAATACTCTATTTAATAAATAATAAAATAATATAAAAATAGTAACTAACTGATTGCCTTTTATAATTAAAAAAAATCTAACAAAATCTACTCATTTTCCAAAAATATCACGACAATTACCTTTAAATTAAAACATAATATCTTTTATATTTATTATCACTAAAATCTCTATTTTCCAAAAATATGAGGTGCAATCCTTACTTATTTATTTTAAAATCTATTTTAATACTCTATTTAATAAAATAATATAAAAATTTTAACTAGCTAATTGCATTTTATAATTAAAATATTTTTTTTCTAACAAAATATTCTTCTTTTCCAAAAATATCACGGGCAATTACCTTTAAATTAAAATATATTACCTTTCATATTTGTTATCACTAAAATCTCTCTTTTCCAAAAATATCAAGTGCAACCCTTACTTATATATTTTAAAACTTATTTTAATACTTTTAATTATTTAAAAAAAACTTACTTGTTTTAACAAGTGAACGTATTTTTTTAACAAATACAATTAATATAATTAAAACACATCTAAAAATATTATAGGTAGTTGCTTTATTTTAATTAAAACATGTTAGCTTTCCTATTTGTCCTTATTAAAAAAAACTTACTTATTTTAACATGTCAACGTATTTTTTTTAATAAATACAAGTAATATAATTAAAACACTTCTAAAAATATCACGGGCAATTATTTTTTTTAATTAACACATGTTAGATTTTTTATATTTCCTTATTATTAATATTATTTTATTATAAATTAATATTAATAATACCTCATTTATCTTCATCAGCCCCATCTGTATTTTTTAATATTTTTTTTACGTTGCAATTAATATTTAAGTTTCTCATTTTATAATTTATCATATTAATTTTTACTTTTATTTTAATATTTTCCGTTCACATTAAGGCCCGTGCCTTGCACGGGTTACAGGCTAGTAAAGGTAATTGGTTAATTATTAGTATTTTATGTTACTAAATAAAATTGCACATGATATCTTTGAGGTTAGTTAGGAGAAATTTTAGTTAAAAAATATAAAAAATAATATAAGTTTTGGAAAAAAAGATAATTGGTTAGTAATTAGTAATTATAATAATATTATTTTATTTTGTTAAATAGAACTGTAATATCCCGTAATTTTTAGATTAATAATAATGAAAAAATTTAAAAAAGAATAGGATTTAAAATTAAATTAGACTAATGGTCTAAAATATGGATCAGAATTGAATAAAGATAGCAAATAGGTTTGGACTTAGGGGGTTTGGTTACGTTATATAAACCCCATGGTAACAGTTCAGCAGTCTTGTAAAATTTGTAGTTAATTCATCGTAATTCAGAATTCGTTAATTTTGGACTTTTCGGAAAGGTCTTTTCGTTCTCTACGACTTTCGTTCTTTGAGTTTTTCATGAAAACGTCGTTTAGATGGTCAAAAAGGCTAAATACATTTCTGGTCAGAATTGAATATATGATCGTTGAGGTAAGTTTTCGATCGAACTTTCTAGTATTTTTTCGAAACTATGAGTTGTGTGTGTATTTTGATTATATAAACTTGGGCTTAGTGATGTTATATTTTGAAGTGATGTGTATTATTTGATATGTGTTATGTGTAAGCAATAGTCTTGGGATTGTGATTTGTATCATGGTTTGTGAAAATATCGAATAAGAATAAGGACCGAGTCACCGGGGTTATAGTGACAGTTTTCTGAAAATTTAGGACCGTTATCACCGGGTTGTAGTGGTCGTGGCATGAATTGTGGGTTTCGAGTTATTGTTGTTACGTGGTATCGTATCGAATAAGTATATGTGTATTGAAGTTATGTATCGTATCGAATATTGTATTGTCATATGTGTATACTTTTTATTTGCCCGACAATTTGGATCGATTGGTTTCTTGTTGGGCCGTATAGCTCATTCCTTACAATTTTCAGGTTCGGTGTAACTCAAGTGGGATTGCTTTCGAGTTTAAGGATCTTAGGTTCGAAATAGATTGGTTTTTGGATTATCGTTAGCTGTGCTTTTGCAATAGTTAGCTTTGTAATAGAACTTTTGTCATACTTCCGTCTGTAATTGTCATTGTATAGTACTTTATTTAAGTTTTGTATTTAGATTTAATAGTCCGAAAAGTCGGGCTGTGACAAGAACTGTCTATGATATTTTTGGAAAATGAGAGGTTTTAGTTAAGAAAAATAGAAAAGTAGAAATTTTAGTTAGAAAATATTAAATAGAATATACACTTTGGCTAAAAAAAGGTAATGGGCTAGTTATTAACAATTATAACTTTATTACGTTATTTTATTAAATGAAACTGACTGCGATATTTTTGGAAAATGAGATTTTTTTAGTTATGAAAAATAGAAAAGATATTCTATATAATAATTTTAATAATTTATCCAACGGTTCTCATCGATTTGATCATAAATATCTAACGGTTATGAATTGAGTGACCAAACTTTTGGATGACAAGACTAAAAAAACTTTTAAGACCAGACTACAAAACTTTTAGTGTTTCGTCTTTAATATAATAGTATAGATATGTCTCAATCATTTTTTTATCCTTTTTTTTAATATCTTTCTCAATTTTTTACATTTCTAAAATTTTCAAAAGTAATAAATTTTTAAAATATAAAAATCAAATATTTCCACTACTTTACTCAACAACTTCCCTATGCTTCCTAAATATGTATTTAGGGAAGTTGGTCAAAAAAGTCACTCCAGTGTACCAGTAGTTCCCTAAATTATCAGGAACCATTGGCCATTTCCTATTTTTGAGAACCACTGGTCATCCTTAACTTGATTTTTTTCAATAAAAAATCATTTCCCTTCACTTGTTCCTATCTCATTTGTTGTTGATTTCAAATTTATTATTATAATATTCACAAAGATTGAATATAAGAATTGTTGTTGGAATTTATATACAAAACAATCTTTCTAAAATACTAACAATAATTATTTTGTAATGTTTATAGGAAACCAACTAAAACATTGTTGTAGTTGCTCTAACTCACTTCATGCTCAGTCCTAAATATTTGAATGGAAGGAAGGAGCATGTAGACAAGAGGAAGACAAACAATTTCAAACTGGAAACCTTGACCAGAAGAAACCGACAAATAATAGTACATGCTTAATAGGAGTACTAGAGAATTAGGAAGTGTTTTATGTTTGGTAGTTACTACTAAGTAGAGGCTAAGACCTAAGAGACATGAACGGGGAAATTAAGGTCCTGACGCACTTGCGTACGAATCTATATTGTCTTTTTTAAGTAATTAGCATATTATAAGTAGAATCATGGAGTATAGTAATATTTAATTATATGTTAGTTTTTCAACGGAAATTTGCCTAAAATGGTGTAATACTATCACGTTAATTATATATATCTCCCCAGTTCGAAGTCGCACCTCGTCTGGCAATTTAATAATTAATTAATTAATATGCTCAATTAGTTTATTGTCCCTTCATCATATATTTAGACACACACCTGATTGCTGCTGCATGTGTATATTGGTAGATATACTATGAGAATATTATTTAAGAAGCGTGGAAGAATCAATTTCTCTTCATAAGACAAAATTCTATATTGGTTGCTTTGTTAGTTCACCACTCTTATTCATAGACTTTAAACTAACATGTGACGGTGCCATTTACATTGCATCCCAATTTATCTATAAAACAATGGTATTCGTTTTTTGTTACTAAATTATTACTTTTTGTTGAGTAAATTATTACTTAAAAGAAATGTAAGTGATAAAATCTATTATATATAATACCACAACAAGGGGGGTTTGGTGTAAGCAATTTAAATCAAATGGACCATTTTACCCTTACTTCTACTATAGATTTTTAGGGTTATTTTGGTATTTTAACATTAATAAATTTATTACATATTATTAAATGCTACAAAATTAATATGCATACTTATACATATATTTATTATATATTATTAAATACTCCAAACTTATACATATATATTTATTACATATTATTAAATGCTGCAAATTAATATGCATACTTATATATACATACAACATTTACATGAATATATATATATACGTATGTATACATATAAATACTTATATTTATGTAAATTTATATACACTTACATATTATATATCTCGTATCATTTAGATTTATTGTAAATTTTTACTCCCTCTATTTCTTTTTAAGTGTCGTTTTTTGACCATGCACACTTATTAAGAATTACAATTATGAGGCCTTTTTATCATTAATGTTATTTTATTTTCCAACTTTATCCTTCATCTACCCCTAATTAATGCCATAATTTGAGAATGAGTAAGTTTAGTATTATAAGGGTAAATAAGGGTATTCAAGTGAAAAGTAAATGTATTTTTCTAACAAGGGGTTTGGTGTAAGCAATTTAAATCAAATAGACCATTTTACCCTTACTTATACTATACATTTTTAGGGTTATTTTGGTCTTTTAACATTAATAAATTTATTATATATTATTAAATGCTACAAAATTAATATGCATACTTATACAAATATTTATTACATATTATTAAATACTCCAAACTTATACATATATATTTATTACATATTATTAAATGCTGCAAATTAATATGCATACTTATATATATATACAACATTTACCTGAATATATTACCGCAACTAAAAGAAATGAAATGAATTAATCCACCGATGGTGTTCTAAGCCCAATCCTCATAAATACTTATATTTATGTAAATTTATGATAATATATGACCATATACACTTACATATTATATATCTCGTATCATTTAGATTTATTGTAAATTTTTACTCCCTCTATTTCTTTTTAAGTGTCGTTTTTTGACCATGCACACTTATTAAGAATTACAATTATGAGGCCTTTTTATCATTAATGTTATTTTATTTTCCAACTTTATCCTTCATCTACCCCTAATTAATGCCATAATTTGAGAATGAGTAAGTTTAGTATTATAAGGGTAAATAAGGGTATTCAACTGAAAAGTAAATGTATTTTTCTTGAAAATGTAAAAGCGACACTTAAATTGAAATTCAAACCAAGTCAAAAACGACACTTAAAATGAAATGGAGGGAGTATGAATTAAGAAAATTTATAAATTAAAGCATGTGAATTGTAATTATTTATCTCTATTAAATCAAACTATACATAATTTCTGACATGCCTTGAGTATTATATTTGTTACGATACAAATACGGTCCAAATCAGTACAAGCTAACAAAAAAAAAACTTTCATGTATATATGTATATAAGTGTAATACAAACTTGTACTAATTTTAATATTGTATAACTCATTGTTAACTCCAGAATCCGATCTAGTCCTTCCTGCTGATTGATCCCACGCCTGGATGCAGTGTCGCTGCGGTTGGGACTCTGCAAAACAACACCGGAGGGGGGTTTGGACCCTGGCGGCGCCTCCGGCGTGAGAATAAGTAACGGCTTTGGGAAAGGAAGACAGGATTATAGAGAAATCTAAATATGGAGGATGTGTGTATAGGTTGTGTAGAGAGAGAGAGATTGTAACCCCTAGACCTCTTTTCTTTGGTCTATTTATAAGCCAAGAATTAGGGTTTAGGGGTTGTACCTGCAATCATGAGCGTTGAATCCTAGGTACCTGGACACCTGGGTGATGTTGATGGATTGCACGTGTCCAGGTCCTGGATTGTGGTGTCGTGTGCCAGGCTCCTGCTGGCGTGTGGCTTGAATAGGACATGATTGTCCCAATCATTAGGTATTCTTACGTGTCGTTATCAGGTGTGGCCATCCGTGATGATCTAGGCGCGTCACGTAATGAGGCATGGTTTGGGGAGTGAGTCTGGGCTGCCTGGGGGTCCGGGTTCTGGTACCACCGAACATGCCGCATCCCGGAGTCTGAGTGAACCTTGAGCCCGGGCTCGGTCACTAGATTTTGGAGTCAGGGCTCTTTATAGCCTATCATTTGCCCCCCACTCCCTTATTCAGATTTTCTGGATGGGGGAGTAGAAGTATTCACGTAATACCTTGCTTGACTTGGAAGAAATTTTGGTTGATAGTTGCGCCCCCAATCCGGATTATTGTCAAAGACATGAGTCCGGATTTGAGAGTATGACAGGGTTCCTTCTCAAGTCCAAAGTCGTGAAACTTTGGGTGACTTAGAAGAAATTTTGGTTGATAGTTGCCCCCCAATCCGGAGTATTGTCAAAGACATGAGTCCGGATTTGAGAGTATGACAAGGTTCCTTCTCAAGTCCAAAGTCGTGAAACTTTGGGTGACTTAGAAGAAATTTTGGTTGATAGTTGCCCCCCAATCCGGAGTATTGTCAAAGACATGAGTCCAGATTTGAGAGTATGACAGGGTTCCTTCTCAAGTCCAAAGTCGTGAAACTTTGGGTGACTTAGAAGAAATTTTGGTTGATAGTTGCCCCCCAATCCGGAGTATTGTCAAAGACATGAGTCCGGATTTGAGAGTATGACAGGGTTCCTTCTCAAGTCCAAAGTCGTGAAACTTTGGGTGACTTAGAAGAAATTTTGGTTAATAGTTGCCCCTCAATCCGGATTAACAGTGGGGAGGATTGTTCTGCAGCCAGGGTTGATGAGAATCCGGATTTGAGGATCAGATTTGTCTCCATTTTGAATTTCAATCGATTTCATAGCTTTCCCCCTCAGATATTTGAATTCGCATTACTCCAAAATTCCTCGGGAACAGGCACACCAGTATTGTCAGCAATAAATACCCTTGTCTTTTCAGTTATTTTTCCACTTTGCTTTTTCTTTTTCCACCCACTCTTCTGCAGCCACGTGTCCTCCAAGAGGTTGTTTTCTCTACTAAACCCATTTCTTTACTTCTTCTTTTTACTGTCCCCAAATTTTACTTCTCTTTCACTGCCGCATCTCCGATTTCTGTTTTCCGGCCACCGGCGTTCCAAGCATTCGTGTGTCTTTTTGAATCCATCTCGATCTCCTGGTTTCTGTAAGTGTATCCTATTCCATTTCTTTTTCATTCGATGTATCATCTATTTATTTCTGCTTCGATTTCCATAACTGTTCGTAGTCAAACACGGGTTTTTATGGAAAAGTATGTTTTGTTTGTTGGACTGAATTTTGTTGTTTGCCTTTGTTTTGTATTGCCGTTTTGTTCATGAATTTTCTTTGCATGTGACTCTACTTTTGAGTTTGGGGTTTTGAATTCTGGGTTTTGTTGTGATGTTCTTGGTGTTTCGGGGTTGAGGAAAGTGTATATAACTGTATGTAACTGCTTTTGATCCTTGTTTGGTGTTCAAATTTGTGTGGATTGTGTTTCTGGCGATTCGTTTTCTGAAGTGAGTCCGGGTTCCTCATCTTTATAGTTTTAGTATTTGTTGTGTACTTTGTTTTGTGTTTGACCTGAGTGGTTGAATCCAACAAAGCTTCGCGACCGGGTTGACAGTTTAATGGCTGACCCTTAGAGAATGACCATAGACATTATTAGGCCCGGACTAACTGTAGATACTGGAGACCGGGTTGGTATCAGAATAGGTGATTTGTGTTTTAGATAGAGAATGACCATTGGCATATGTATTTCCCGGGCTCTCTGTTGTTTTGACTAACTTAAGATTGACTCGGTTTATTTCTAGATTTATGGTTCGGACAAAAAGGAGGGCTAATAGAGTTTTGATTCCGGATTCCGAGCCATCTACCAGTTCTAATTCAGAGTCAGAAGTAGTAGACATAGTAGACTTACATTGGGGTTTGATGGCCAAAAAGAAGAAAATTCCTGTTGTGACCCAAATTAACACCAAAGTGCTTGCTGACCAGGGTAGCCTCATTACTCCTGATGGGTATTGGGTTGACACCGAATTCATGTTTGTTAGGAAGAATCCTGAAGAAAATATGATTCGACTATATAGTTCACTTAGTTTCTCGTACAGGCATAGGCACGAACGTGGGGATCCCGGGCCGTATGACAAGATTGCTATGGATGCACAGTTCGCTAAGACCATTATCGGAGAGCCTCTCCCCCCTTTAAAGGAAAGTTTCAAAAATCTTTCATTTTCAGAGATGGATGAAATAGTCCGGGCTACTTTTCATCTTGGACCCCGGATACAGTGGAGATGGCCGGAGCCCGGGGAAAGGGTGTACGATAGAACAGATGATGGTTTTGTTGGGGTGTGGTTAGAGCACTTGCGGTCAGGATGGAATCCGGAGTGCCATATATTCGTTAAGCATCTTTTCAAGTATGTATATGAAATTCCTATTACTCAAATAACTCCAAATGGTGTGAAATGGATAACCTGGTTCCTTGCTTGTTGTGAAAAGTCCGGGCTTCTTCCCACCTTTAAACTCTTCCACCAACTTTTCTATATGCTGAGATCTAACAAGAGACCATTCTATGAGTTGAGATTCCGGGCTGAGGAGTGTGGGTACCCATCCGGTAGTGCGAAGCCAGTGATGCAGAATATTTCCCTTAAGGGTTGGAATGCCGAAGTGATTATGTTGAAGGGCTTAGATTTGCTTTACATGCCGCACTTTGTTGCCGGGGAGAATCCCAAAAAATTTCCATGTTATAAACTCGAGGGACAAGCCCGGGCTAAAATCCATGCTTTTTATGAATGTCTTGGTTACCAATTAACCCGGGATACTTTCATGGACCATAGAAAATTATATGAACTTGGATGTAAGTAATTGTTAAACTGTCTGCAAATCTTGTTTCCTTTCGCGTTCTCTAATCCGGTTTCCCTTCCTTTTTTATGTCGCCCTTTCTATAAACCCGAATTTGACGAGATAATGGCTACCAGGAATTACAGTCTTTCTTTGAAGAATCTATCTGGAGTCCACACTCCTCGACCCCGGGCAGATGGTGAATCTGGATCCAGTGCCCACCACGAAGGTGGTGCGGAATCTGTGGCTCCCCTCCAAACCACTCCCTGTCCAGCTGTTGAAGTTGACACCGGGGTCCCTGATACCGAACTTGTAAAGAGGCCCCGAAAGCAGAAACGGAAGACAGGTCCCAGAACTCCGGGTTCTGGTAATTTGGAGAATCAGGAGGATTTGGAGCAAGTGCCTGAATATTTGAACGTGGAAACTGGGGTGGCTGAACCCCGAGTTGGGAAGCTGAGCCGTGAGCAGTTTGCCGACTATGTTGGACATCTCCCATCTGAAGACGACTGAAAAGAGATGGGAGAAACCGGGATGAGGGGGCTCTTGGTAGACCTGATTAGTGGTATTGGGCAGGTACGCCCTTTCCTTACTTGCTTTTATTGTTGAATATTGTCTTAATTTTTCTTCTTTTGGTTTGTAGGTTGCTGTGAAGGCTGCTGGAGTCTCCGCTATGTACAAGGCAAAAGATGACAAGGTGACCGGGGTTATGTTGGAAAGGGATGGACAAATTCTTGAGTTAGGGAAGAAACTTGGCGAGATGAAGATTCTCTATGATGGTGAGGTTTCCGGGCTCCAAGTTGATTTGACTAAGGAGAGAGACCGGAATGCTGAGCTTGAGAAGAAATTGAAGGAGGCTGAGGAGAAACTTGCTTCCATGAAACCGGAAGCTGATGTTATCAAGGAATTCCAGGAGACCGATACTTATCTACAGGCAGTTGCTGATGCCGGTGCTCCTGAAGTTCTGAGATCCTGGAAGGTGGCTGAGACCCTGATTAAGACCAACTCGGACGCAAACTAGAAGATCTTTGTTGAAGCTTTCTTGGCTGCTAAGGCGGCCATCGAGCGTGGTGAAGGTGAGCCTGAGTTCTTCCAGGGCCCAAACCCTCTTATCTTTCCGAGTGATACTCCTTTCCTTGATGCTGTAAACAAGACTGTATAATAGATTTTCCATTATGCTTGTCTTGTAACCTTTTACTATTTTTGGCTTCTCAGACGTTTTGGAGTGTTTCCGGGTTGAATGGCCAACTCGGGCTCCCGTACTTTATTTAATGCTTCTTCCCTTTGGTGATTTTAATCCTCGAATTTTTTGAATGGGTATTTCCTTATGTTGTCGCTTTAAAAATTCTTATGTTGATTCTGGACCGGGCTCCTGACCTTCTTTGACTGCTGTTTGCAAAAGGTTGTGAGTCCGGATTCTTGATTTTTAGATTGCATATTGCTGAGAACCCTGGCTCCATTGTATGCCTATGGCTCTGAGCCAGGGTTAATTGTTTGCCTATAGCTCGGGAGTCCGGGCTCATGGTTTAATTCTGAGCCGGGTCTTGATTTTTAGATTGCATATTACTGAGGACCCTGGCTCCATTGTATGCCTATGGCTCTGAGCCAGGGTTAATTGTTTGCATATAGCTCGGGGGTCCGGAATCACGGTATAATTTTGAGCCGGACTCTTGGTTTTCAGATTGCATATTGCTGGGGGCCCTGGCTACATTATATGCTTATTGCTCTGAGCCAGGGCTAATTGTTTGCATATAGCTCGGGAGTCCGGAATCATGGTATAATTTTGAACCGGACTCTTGGTTTTCAGATTGCATATTGCTGGGGGGCCTGGCTACATTATATGCTTATTGCTCTGAGCCAGGGCTAATTGTTTGCATATAGCTCGGGAGTCCGGAATCATGGTATAATTTTGAACCGGACTCTTGGTTTTCAGATTGCATATTGCTGGGGGCCCTGGCTACATTATATGCTTATTGCTCTGAGCCAGGGCTAATTGTTTGCATATAGCTCGGGAGTCCGGAATCATGGTATAATTTTGAACCGGACTCTTGGTTTTCAGATTGCATATTGCTGGGGGCCCTGGCTACATTATATGCTTATTGCTCTGAGCCAGGGCTAATTGTTTGCATATAGCTCGGGAGTCCGGAATCATGGTATAATTTTGAACCGGACTCTTGGTTTTCAGATTGCATATTGCTGGGGGCCCTGGCTACATTATATGCTTATTGCTCTGAGCCAGGGCTAATTGTTTGCATATAGCTCGGGAGTCCGGAATCATGGCATAATTTTGAACCGGACTCTTGGTTTTCAGATTGCATATTGCTGGGGGCCCTGGCTACATTATATGCTTATTGCTCTGAGCCAGGGCTAATTGTTTGCATATAACTCGGGAGTCCGGAATCATAGTATAATTATGAACTGGACTCTTGGTTTTCAGATTGCATATTGCTGGGGGTCCTGGCTACATTATATGCTTATTGCTCTGAGCCAGGGCTAATTGTTTGCATATAGCTCGGGAGTCCGGAATCATAGTATAATTATGAACTGGACTCTTGGTTTTCAGATTGCATATTGCTGGGGGCCCTGGCTACATTATATGCTTATTGCTCTGAGCCAGGGCTAATAGAGTTGCATATTGCTCATGAGTCCGGTGAGGTCTCCTTTCTGTGTCTTTGTTGCCAATTCGGTCAAAAATAGACCTAGAGCGGTGGGATTCGCCAGAGCCATGAGAGTTCTCATTTTGATCAACTTCATTTAACCGGGCTTCCTTATACATCCGGATTGCATCAACAAGCTGGTTTCCGGTCAAGTCCTCCATGAGCCCGGGTTCCAGGTTGACATCCGTGTACTTATATTTGTTAACTTCAATTTCTACCGCAGATTTACTTCCTCGAGCCATGATTCAAGAACAACCAATGTACACAATTTTTTGGGGTAATACAATTTCCAAAATCAAAGTAAATTCCAACTAGACCTGGGTTTATCAATGAGAACGAGACAATGTATGCATGCACTTTCTGGGTTTGATGTTTCTCAAAACAAGAAAACTGGTCTTTAGAGTAGATCTAGCAAAGAGCAATATAGATCTAGACACAAAATGGAGTATTTAAACTAGTAGATTGCAAATTAATCAAAAATACCAACAGATCTGGGCTAAACAAGGCTAGGTAACTTGCACACATTGAATAATTGGGCAAAGGAGTTCATTTTCACGGTTAAAATAAGAAGGTTTGCTTAGATCTTACTGGATTTAACTAGGACTCCTTCAAAGATGAAGGAGCTTGTTGATGGTGGTGAGTCTTATGGCACCGTGACCACAAGACAGGGTTCGGCCCCTCCTTCTAGCGCCAATGTTAACTCCAGAATCCGATCTAGTCCTTCCTGCCGATTGATCCCACGCCTGGATGCAGTGTCGCTGCGGTTGGGACTCTGCAAAACAACACCGGAGGGGGGTTTGGACCCTGGCGGCGCCTCCGGCATGAGAATAAGTAACGGCTTTGGGAAAGGAAGACAGGATTATAGAGAAATCTAAATATGGAGGGTGTGTGTATAGGTTGTGTAGAGAGAGAGAGATTGTAACCCCTAGACCTCTTTTCTTTGGTCTATTTATAAGCCAAGAATTAGGGTTTAGGGGTTGTACCTGCAATCATGAGCGTTGAATCCTAGGTACCTGGACACCTGGGTGATGTTGATGGATTGCACGTGTCCAGGTCCTGGATTGTGGTGTCGTGTGCCAGGCTCCTGCTGGCGTGTGGCTTGAATAGGACATGATTGTCCCAATCATTAGGTATTCTTACGTGTCGTTATCAGGTGTGGCCATCCGTGATGATCTAGGCGCGTCACGTAATGAGGCATGGTTTGGGGAGTGAGTCTGGGCTGCCTGGGGGTCCGGGTTCTGGTACCACCGAACATGCCGCATCCCGGAGTCTGAGTGAACCTTGAGCCCGGGCTCGTTCACTAGATTTTGGAGTCAGGGCTCTTTATAGTCTATCACTCATCAATTGCTATTCTAATACGCGAACGTACAAAAATTTGCCGAAACATAAACAATTTACTCATATTTAAAGTATGCCCGTGCATTGCACGGGCTAAAGAGCTAGTTACTAGTCAAAAACAGAAACAAGTTGATCATGACCGTTCTTGGTCATTCAAATGGAAAGACCCAGCAAAAAGAATACATAGTCGATAAAATAGTGATTTGGGTATAATATATTTTTAGATTCCAATATAATAACTGCAGTTATTCTACGTATATTTTTGAAATAATAAATTCGATAGTGATTTTTTTCTTAATTTTCAAGTATTTTAAATTGTACATTTTTGTCAAAAGAACTTGAAGAATACAAATATAGATAAAAAAAGTTCTAGCTTATGTTCCGGAGTTTTTTTAAGTAAGGAAATATAAAAGAGAATAATCAAAGATAGTTTCACTCACTTGCTTTCTAATTAAAAACTGTGAAGCAAAACTACTTTAATTAAAAGGTTCCGGAGTTGAAAGAAAATGATTATTAATTATAAACATCTTTCTAAAAAAAAAATTAAAATATATATAATAAAGATATATTCGTAAATATCAATATTTTTTAATTTACCTCTCTCACTTATTTTTGTTATCCCATTTTTTAGAAAAATATAAAATTTACATATTTTCATTTGCTTTTCCTGAAGAACTAGTTTACTAAGCCGCGATTCGCAGCGGCTTTATAATAATATCTTTAAATTTTCTCAAAAAATATTCTACAAAATACGTTTTTAAATAAAATAATATTTCTAATATAAAATTAAGTTTTGTTTTGAATTATATATATATATATATATATATATATATATATATATATATAAAGTTCTAGATCGTTTAATCAAAAATTACAATTATACCTTCAGAGCTATTAAAATATTCATTACCTCCAAATCTAATCTCAGTAAGAAAAAAAATCAAAAAATATGAACAAACATCTTTTTTGTTGCTGGGAGATTTTTTTTATTAATAATGATCTCTTTTTGTCAAAACAAATAACAACAAAAACAATAACAATCACTTCCTTAAAAAATAAAATACTGACCTCTTCTCAATATTTCTTATTCTTGTATGACTTTTGTTATAAATGCATCGACTTATTGAATTTTGTTAAAAATGCACACACTAAATAAATTTTTCAGTCGAATAAATCTTAACATGATATTTTCGAAATACATACACTATAAATTTCTTAATATACAATTTTTATCTTTGAATTTTCGTGTATGAATTAAAGAAAATATTTTACTAAAAGATATAATCTTTTCTCATAAAAATTAGAGCAATAACTATCTAAACGTTAAAAAATAATGATAAAATTTGTTTTTGAAGACATGATGAATTCTCCACTTTCGAGTATCAACTTTTAACTATAAATTCAAAACTAATAACGTACACACATAAACATTTAAATCAATTCACAACTGAATGTACATGAAAATCAGCTCGGCCTATTATTTTAACTGATGAATCCCCCTCATTATTAATCCATGTCTTAACTCAATCAACACTGATAACAAATAACTTGTCTTGTCAAAGATTTTAATATGATCGGATACAAACAAACGTAATAAGATAAATAACATAAAGGAAAAAGTCTCATACTCATGTACTCATATACACACTTTTAACATGAACAAACAAAAAAGTAAAGAAGAACGATGTTGACAACAAAAATTGCAGTAGACAATTAACAGGTGTATATTTATACTATTAATTAGCTGCTTGTACGAAAGTATTAAATGTAATTAATTATTTACCAAGTAATTACTTAATTTCTTATACAAAACTGATCTAATTTCTTAACTTTTATTTACCATTATGTTCTTGTATTTTCTATTATATTACATTAAAAAAGAAAGTTTAGGAGAACAGAATGTTAAGATGATAATTTCATTTGAAAATAAATATTATGAGAATATCTAGATAATAATAAAGGGAAGTTCAAAATAATGTAAAGTAATACATTTTTTTTTAATTTAGATATTTGAAGGCAAGAACATTATAATTGAATATTTAGTTTCCTCCATTTGTAATATTTAGTTTCCTCCATTAGTAAAGATCTATTGTATATTTACTTTCTCCATTAGTAGAGATTTTAAATGCAAGAATATTATATTTACTTTCCTCTATTAGTAGAGATTTTAAATGCAAGAATATTGAAATTGTATATTTAGTTTTCTCCATTATTAAATATTTAAAATGTAATTGAATTTTTTTCTAGTTTTTTGTATTAATTACTTAATTTTTTATGCAAGATCAAATTTATTAACTTCTTATTTACCAAAATGTTCCTATATTTTCTATTATATTACATAAAAAAGAAAGTTTAGGGAAAATAAATATTATGAGAATATCTAGATAATAATAAAGGGAAGTTCAAAATAATGTAAAGTAATACACTTTTTTTTTAATTTAGATATTTGAAGGCAAGAATATTATAATTGAATATTTAGTTTCCTCCGTTTGTAATATTTAGTTTCCGTAAAGATCTATTGTATATTTACTTTCTCCATTAGTAGAGATTTTAAATGCAAGAATATTATATTTACTTTCCTTTATTAGTAGAGATTTTAAATGCAAGAATATTGAAATTGTATATTTAGTTTTCTCCATTATTAAATATTTTAAAGGTAATTGAATTTTTTTCTAGTTTTTTTGTATTAATTACTTAATTTCTTATGCAAGACCGATCAAATTTATTAACTTCTTATTTACATAAAAAGGAAAGTTTAGGAAAGCAGTATGTTAAGATAGTAATTTCATAAGTTTAGGAGAGCAGTATGTTAAGATAGTAATTTCATTAAAAAAATATTATGAGACTATTTAGATAATAACAGAGGAAAGTTCAAAATAATGTAAGGTAATACACTGTTTTGGTAATTTAGATATTTTGAAGGCAAGAATATTATAATTGAATATTTAGTTTCTTCATATTTAGTTTCCTCATTAGTAAAATCTATTGTATATTTACTTTCTCCATTATTAGGGATTTTAAATACAAAAATATTATATGTTTCCTCTATTAGTAAACATTTATAAGGGTAATTTAAAAAATTGAGAAAATTAGAAAAATAGAACGAAGCAATCGGAGAGCGCCAACTCACCGCCTTTGTCTTCTCCTTTATATAATAGTATTGATTTAGAATTGCAGTATTAACATGAATGTAAATTATGTTATTTGATTTCTTTCCATGTTTTTACGAAGGTTTAAATTTTGGTAAGGTGTAAAAGTTAAAAAAAAAGAAGTTAATAAAGCATGATATTTACAAATCTTTTTTCTCTTAGTGATGTTAGAGTCTTAAAGATACTAGAAGAGTATCAAATATTATTAAAAAATATAAAATATTTTTATTAATAATATGTGTGTAAATGTATCAGGGCCAATTAGCCGATTACAAATATCTCATGACATGGCACATGTTTTCAAAAAAAAAAAAAAGACATGGTACAAAACAACAGAAATGTGACTGTGATGCAAGTATCTAGAATTACTAAGAGCTTTATAATTAATGAAAAGCAGGGAAAAAATTTATAAATTGTTATTAGCTAGGTACCCTTTAAAAAAGTAATCTTAATATTTTGTTAATTATAGATAACGTAGCTAATCAAGTTTTATTGACTTGTGTAAACTTATGTCTAAAGTTACTAATTAATGTCCTTATGGGTTTGGCCACGGTCATTTATACATTATAAGTTAATAAAAGTTGAGGGTGTGTTTATAACTTATAATTTATAAATTGATAAGTTGAATGTTAGAAATCACCAACATTTTACTTAACTTATCAACTTATTTTTTGATTTTTTGATTTTTCTAATATTTTATATTTTTACATTTGTGTTTTTAAATATTTTTTTAATTTAAAATACAAGTGTTGAAATCATTGTATTTAAAAATTAATTTTTCAAATTTACTTTAGAAAATTCTTCACTAATTAAATTTATCCAAACACCCGTACAACAATTCATCAACTTATCACTTATATTACACTTAATTTTAAGCTATAAATAAACTTTTTTGTGATATCCCAAACACGAGACTATATATACATGTTACTCTGTCACTCTGCTAGAACTTTGATTGCACCTCATCTTATCTAGGCCCTGATAATTTATAATTGAATGTAGAAATCACCAACATTTTAATTAATTTATGAACTTATTCTTTGATTTCTTTATTTTCTAATATTTTATATTTTTATATTTGTGTTTTTAAATTTTTTTTAATTTAAAATACAAGTGTCGAAATCATTGTATTTAAAAATTATTTTTTCAAATTTAATTTAGCAAACTCTATAAGTCAACTTTTTTGTGATATTCCAAACCCACTTAGTTATCCCGTAGTGCACTTATTTTATATGCAGGCATTATAAACATGGAGATAATTCCATAGTTACATTCTCGTTCCATGTAAACTTTGGTTACAATTACTACAAAGTTTGATCTTTCTCGATCGTGCTGAGAAACTTAATGTGATCTACTAGCCTGGAGAAAAAGAAAGCTACCAAAACAGCTAAAACTTAATGTGATCTACTAGCCTGGAGAAAAAGAAAGCTACCAAAACAGCTATATTTGGTAGGAGTATTGACTCTCTGATACAGACCATTGTCAAAGTGCACTTCCTGCTGTAAATGTTGTTTGGCTTATCACTTATACTCTTTCTCGAATTTCTCATTGCATTTATTTTTATTAATATTTTATTGTAATAAGTTTGTTATCTTTTTAAAACAATAAGACTGAGAAATAATAAATGCCAACCAACTATAGTAATGTGATGTTGTGATATTAAACAATAGTATATATTTTAGCTATAATAAAATATATAATTGACTATATTTTAATTTCTAAATAAATATTAAATTAAATGAATAAGAGAGGTGTGGCAGCTCATTCATGGAAATATAGGAGGAACATGATGAGTGAGTGTAAGAATGGTTAGAAGAATGGTAGGGCAATACATATTGTCCCAGCCTCTCATTTTTCTCAACTTTGTTTTTTGTCGGTTTCTACCCGAAATGACCGATGAAGTTGCAATTCATTCATGTAACACTGAACTAAGTGCTTTCCTTATCAATTACTCCTACTAATTTAATGTAATGTGCCAAGTGTTCAAAACTTAATTAGTACTTCCATTTGTTGAATCACTAGGAATTTAAGAAACAGAATAAAGTTCCTATGAGGTTTTTGTAATAGAATAAAATTTAATAATAACATAACACATGTCTCCTGTATATAATAAAAATATTGTATTTATATATGTTTATTGTTAACAAAAGTAAATATTTTTTAATTAAAAATACATAAATGGAGGCATAAGATAAAGTAATTTTTAATGGTATCTCATATAAATTTCATGATATAATATTAAGAAATTTATTCTCTTTAAAGAACTACTAAGATTACAGAATTGAATTTAAAAATAATTTTCAAATATTAGACGTCAAAATTAGATTACTAATTTTTTATAAAAATAAAGTTGTGACGTTATGTAGATAATTTCAGATTACGCCAACCACACCAAAGGAATTTTATTTAAAAAAATCAAAATAATCAATATCTTTTATATATATAAAGAAAAAACCCCAAGAGCTGCTCGATTCATATATTAATTCAATAAAATTAAATTTCTTTATTTACATTCGAATTTTTAGGTAAAACATTACTTATTTACATTCGAAAGACAATAAATATACAAAAGTCAATCCTATTTAAAATTTAATTAAACAAATATTACCTTTTTTCTCTACTAACTTAAATCCTATTTAAGTTTTAATCTATTTTTCTTGAGTTTCACTATTTTAATTCAATTCGAATTTTCAGGGAAGAAAGTAAATATATATAAAGTCAATCCTATTTAAAATTTAATTAAACAAAATTAACTTATTTTCTCAACTAAATTAAATCTTATTTAAGTTTAATATATTTTTCTAGAGTTTCTTTATTTTTATTCAATAAAATTAAAGTATCTAACTTAGATTCGAATTTATAGGGAAGACAATAAATATATAAAAATCAATATTTTTTTAGAATTAAATCTTAATTCGAATTTTTAGGTAAAACATTCCTTATTTACACTCGAATTTTCAGAAAAGACAATAAATATATAAAAGTCAATCTTATTTAAAATTTAATTAAATAAATATTATATTTTTTTTCTCAACTAACTTAAATCCTATTTAAGTTTTAATCTATTTTTCTTGAGTTTCACTATTTTAATTCAATTCGAATTTTTAGGGAAGAAAATAAATATATAAAAAGTCAATACTATTTAAAATTTAATTAAACAAAATTAACTTATTTTCCCAACTAAATTAAATCATATTTAAGTTTAATATACTTTTCTAGAGTTTCTCTATTTTTATTCAATAAAATTAAATTATCTTACTTAGATTCGAATTTATAGGGAAGACAATAAATATATAAAAATCAATATTTTTTTAGAATTAAATCTTTATTTTAACGTTATATTACAATACTATTTAGGATTTAATATTTATTAAATCTTTATATTATAATCTTATTTATAATTTAGTCTTTATTTTATCTTAATATTATATCTTAAATTGCCTATAAAATTATGACATACTAATTAGTTCTCCTCACGTCAAAAATTTGAGGATTTTATGATAATTTGTGTGCATTAATAACATTGCATATTGATGATAAAACTATTATTAATCAGTTTTTTCATTTGTGGTAAGAGAATCTACTTGTCACGCTAGAAAAATTCTCTACCCTTAAAATCATGTTTTTATCAATTTTTTCGTAAATCTAACCGTACCGATGAAAATTTTATGCAAAAATAAGTATGTGTGCAAAATTTTATAAATTTTACCCTTTAAAAATACATTTAATTTAACATGTTATTTTATATATTGTTTACAATATGAATGTAACGACTCAAATTTTGTATCATTTGTTGATTTAAAATTGCATCATATACAAAATTAATTTCTATGTAATTTTGTGTACCCACTAATTTTTACGTAATCTTTTAATCTGTACGGTTGGATTTTCGAAAAAAGCTATTGAAAATATGAATTTGAAAACGCTTATGTGGAGAACTTTTCTAGCGTTGGATATGTTAGGTATATTTAGCACAAGTTGGAACACAAATAGTATTGTAATAGGTTGCACAAGAAGTGTATGGATACAATATTTTATAATTTGTTTTAGTTGATTTCTATATTTAATAATAATTATATTGAATGTTATCTTTTTATATAGTTTTTGATATATTCTTTTTGTGATTTTGGGAATTAATTAGAGTTATTCAATACCATTATCTCACAATTTTTTTAATTAATCATATTTAGATTATTGAATTTCTTTATTTACATTCAAATTCATAGTAAAAACAATAAATATATAAAAATCAATCATGCAATTAAACAAATGTAATTTTTTTTTTATAACTAAACTAACATTGAAATCTCTTACTTACATTCAAATTCACATGAAAGACAATGATTATATTAAAATTGATTATGTTTAACATTATATATTGTAATGATGCACATATACGCACTAAAAAAGATTTATTATAATGTTTAAGAATATTTAAGAAATTTGTAATTTTTGTGATAATATAAATAGTTGAAGTTTGAAGCGGTGGTTAATAATTAAATTTTTATTATTGCATAATTTTATTATTTTTAATTTATATGTATTTAGTGCAATGAGCATCGACCGAAGAAAGTATGACACAAAATCGGCATATAAAGTCTATGGATATTTAAGAAATTTGTAATTTTTGTTATGATACTATAGTATAAGTTTGAAGCGGTGATTAGTACTTAAATTGTATTATTGCATATTTTTAGTATTTTTAATTTATATGTGCTTATGCAACGGGCATCGGCTCAAAAAACATGACACAAAATCGGCATATAAAGTCCATAAATATTTTAAAATTTTGTATTTTTTGTGATAATAAGAATAGTTGAAGTTTGAAGTGGTGGTTAATACCTAAATTTTATTAATTGTATTTGATTAAAAATAATTTGACATGTTAAAATACGTAAACTTTTTTAAATAATTAAAAAGCATTAAAATTAGTTTTAAAATAAATAGGCCCTAAACAGGTCCTGGTAAATAAGTATTGGAAATGTTTTTTAATTAGAATAGTTAAATTTATTTTAATTATTATAAAATTTTAAAATAATTAGGTCAATAAAATAGGTTTAAAATAAATAAGGATGTTACTCGAGCCAAGTATAGGGTATTAATTGGATTTTGTTAAAAAAAATAATTTCATTTATAAATTTATTTATAAGTCAATATGTGTATAAATATAGACGTGTATAATAAATAAGTCTAAATATTATGAGTAACTAAGTAAAATAATATTGTATCAAAAAATAAATATTAAAATATTTGTTAATAATTTAGTGGAGTAATTAAGTAAAAATTATTAAGTTCATACAGTTAAATAAGGCAAGTACCGTACTGTACCAAAAAATAGGTACCAAAACTTTAATGTTTCATCTTTAATAATACTAACATAAAACACGTGATTGTTTTTAATAGTTCTTATTTTATTATTTATATTTTAATCTTTTTTATTAATTGTATTTGTTAAGAAAAATAAGTAGACATGTTAAAATAGATAAACTTTTTTAAATAATTAAAAATATAAAAATAGGTTTTAAAATAAATAACAATATTTTTTTCCGTGATATTTTTGGAAATGGAGAGGTTTAGTAAGGTAAAATAGAAAAGGTGACATGTTTTAGTTGAAAAAACTAATTGCCCATGATATTTTATTAATTACATTTTTTAAAAACAAATAAGAATTACCTTCACTATAATAATTTTACACTATAATAATAATTTGTTAAAAACTATAATATTTAGTGAAACTAAATATCACTAATGAAGGAAACTAAATATTCGATTATAATATTCTTGCCTTCAAAATATCTAAATTATAAAAACAGTGTATTATCTTACATTATTTTAAACTTTCCTCTATTATTATATAAATATTCTCATAATATTTCTTTTCAAATGAAATTAACATCTTAACATTCTCTTCTCCTAAACTTTCTTTTTTTTTATGTGATATAATAGAAAATACAGGAACGTTTTGGTAAATAAGAAATTAAGAAATTAGATCGGTCTTGCATAAGAAATTAAGTAATTAATATCAAAGATTAGAAAAAATCTCAATTGTCTTTTCTTGTATTTAAAATATCTACTAATGAAGGAAAGTAAATATAATATTCTTGCATTTAAAATATCTACTAATGGAGAAAGTAAATATACAATAGATCTTTACTAATGGAGAAAACTAAATATTACAAATGGAGTAAATTAAATATTCAATTATAATATTCTTGCCTTCAAATATCTAAATTAAAAAAAATTGTATTACTTTACATTATTTTGAACTTCCTTTTATTATTATCTAGATATTCTCATAATATTTCTTTTCAAATGAAATTACCATCTTAACATTATGCTCTCCTAAACTTTCTTTTTTAATGTATTATAATAGAAAATACAAGAACATATTGGTAAATAAGAAGTTAAGAAATTAGATCGGCCTTGCATAAGAAATTAAGTAATTACTTGGTAAATAATTAATTACCTTTAATACTTTCATACAAGCAGCTAATTAATAGTATAAATATACACCTAAATTCTGTTAATTGTCTACTGCAATTTTTGTTGTCAACATTGTTCTTCTTTACTTTTTTTGTTTGTTCATGTTAAAAGTGTGTATATGAGTACATATGAGACTTTTTCCTTTATGTTATTTATCTTATTACGTTTGTTTATATCCTAATGCAGGACCATATTAAAATCTTTGACAAAACAAGTTATTTGTTATTAGTGTTGATTGAGTTAAGACATGGATTAATAATGAGGGGGATTCATCAGTTAATCAGTTAAAATAATAGGCCGAGCAAGGTGATTTTCATGTACATTCAGTTGTGAATTGATTTATATGTTTATGTGTATACATTATTAGTTTTGAATTTATAGTTAAAAGTTGATACACATGTATACAAGGTAACTCGAAAGTGGAGAATTCATCGTGTCTTTAAAAACAAATTTTATCATTGTTTTTTAACGTTTAGATAGTTATTGCTCTAATTTTTATGAGAAAAGATTATATATTTTAGTAAAATATTTTCTGTAATTCATACACGAAAATTCAAAGATAAAAATTGTATATTAAGAAATTTATAGTGTATGTATTTCGAAAATATCATGTTAAGATTTATTCGACCGAAGAATTTATTTAGTGTGCGCATTTTTAACAAAATTCAATAAGTCGGTGCATCTATAACAAAAGTCATACAAGAATAAGAAACATTGAGAAGATGTCATTAATTATTATTTTTTTTAAAAAGGAAGAGGTTGGTGTTGTTTTTGTTGTTATTTGTTTTGACAAAAAGAGATCATTATTAATAAAAAAATCTCCCAGCAACAAAAAGGATGTTTGTTCATATTTTTTGATTTTTTTCTTACTGGGAGTAGATTTGGAGGTAGTGAAGAATTTAATAGCTCTGAAGGTATAATTGTAGTTTTTGATTGAACGATCTAGATTATATATATATATATATATATATATATATATATATATATATATATATATAATTCAAAACAAAACTTAATTTTATATTAGAAATATTATTTTATTTAAAAATGTATTTTGTAGAATATTTTTTGAGAAAATTTAGAGATATTATTATAAAGCCGCTGCGAATCGCGGCTTAGTAAACTAGTACTTATATAAAGGAGAAGACGGGGGCGTTGAGGTGGCGCCTCTGAAATCGCTCCGTTCTATTTTTCTAATTTTCTCAATTTTTCACAATTTTTAATTTTAATAATTACAACTTCCTTTATTATTCTCGATTTTGTAGGAAGGAAATTAAAAATTACACTTTTATTATTTTCAAACTTAATAGAACTTTCTTTTATTATTTTCAAACTTGATAGAACTTTCTTTGATTTAGAAAATTACAACTTCCTTATTATTTTCGAATTTGTAGGACTTGATAGAACTTTCTTTGATTTAGAAAATTACAACTTCCTTATTATTTTCGAATTTGCAGGCTTGTAGAACTTTCTTTTATTCTTTTCAAACTTGATAAAACTTTCTTTGATTTAGAAAATTACAACTTCCTTATTATTTTCGAATTTGTAGGACTTGATAGAACTTTCTTTGATTTAGAAAATTAGAACTTCCTTATTATTTTCAAATTTATAGGACTTGATAGAACTTTCTTTGATTTAGAAAATTACAACTTCCTTATTATTTTCGAATTTATAGGCTTGATAGAACTTTCTTTTATTATTTTCAAACTTGATAGAACTTTCTTTGATTTAGAAAATTAGAACTTCCTTATTATTTTCGAATTTGTAGGCTCTTATGTTAATAATTGCAATTTTCTTTTTTATTATTTTCAATCTTAATAGAACTTTCTTTTATTATTTTCAAACTTGATAGAACTTTCTTTGATTTAGAAAATTACAACTTCCTTATTATTTTCGAATTTTTAGGTTCTTATGTTAATAATTGCAATTTTCTCTTTTATTATTGTCAATCTTGATAGAACTTTCTTTTATTATTTTCAAACTTGATAAAACTTTCTTTTATTATTTTCAAACTTGATAGAACTTTTATTTTATGATACTTCTTGACTTTTAAACAAAATGGATTTCTATGTTATTCACCTTACAAACACCTATAAATTAAACGTCATTCATAACAAAAAATCTACACCGAAACTTTTTTACATAGCTTCAAATTTTTACAACCATATTTACAATCAATACAACTATGGTCTACACCATGTTGGATGCTTTGAACGACAACAACTATACCTGGATGATAAGAGTACGAGTGTGTAGAATGTGGGAATCTGTCAATCCAAATACTGAAGAACTGATCAGTCTTGACATGATTTTGATCGATGAAAAGGTTAATAAATCAATATAGTTATAACTTATTAGTTTGTCAAATTGTATGATGTTATTACCTTTTCTAAGATATTGTTAGTCCTTGTGTATTGCAGAAGGGGGGCGGGGGGGGGGGGGGGGGGATGAATGCAATACTGATAAAATTCAATCTAAATTTCAACAACTAAAATCAAGATTAGACGTTATCAGCAATATATGCAATCACGAACAGTATTCAGTAAGAACAAGATTCACAAAATAAATGTTTTATTTATTTTGCAAAGTGTTGCTACAACCTCAAGAAAGAATTCTCGAGCTTCGGGTTTTCTTCAAAGACACTTGCTTGTCTTCGTTACTCTTCTAGAATGAATTGATAGTAGGTATAAGACTAACCCTATCACTATCAGTCACGGGTTTGTGAAGCTGCTGTCACTGTCAAGTGGCAGCTTCTTACAGATTGTCTTACCCATGTGACTTTCCTAAATTGCTAACATGTCAGATATACATTACAAAGAAAGCAACCTAGATTCATTCCATTTCCAGCTAAACCAATTCAGCAGATAAAGACTTGACCTTGCTCTTGAATTGATTCGCTTTTGTTTTGCAGTGCTTGAAGCTTCTGTCGTAGTCTTGCAGACTTGGTGCAGTTTAGGGATACTGCATCACGCCTGTTTCTTGAACATTTAAACTGTCACGGGATTTGACTGAGAAAGATACCTAGCATAAGGATCTTTATTGAGACAGTTACTTTTGCCGCAAAGCTTGCTGTCACAGGAATGATCTTTTGGTAACAGTATGAGTTCCCCGCATAGAGTGCTGTTGAGGATCCCAAACTTGCTGTCGAGGGCAATAGTTGCTGTCGCGTAGTCTTCCGCCAATGTTGCTGTCAGAGTGAATATGCTGTCGTGACTTGCAACATTCTGTCTTCTTGTAATCTTACTGTCACAGCTTTAGGACAGTAACCTTTATTCATGTTGTCATCCAAAAAGCATTCTTTGAGGCTTGAACACATAAGTGAACTTCTTTCAAACAATACAACTAGAATAACATTACATACTGATTACAAGAACATACTTTGGCTATGACAGTATGTTCTACTTAATTTGAAAAATTAAGTACAATCAAAGTTAAGTTGTTTCAATGCTATCACCCATAAATCCCAACAATCTCCCCCAATTTGTTTTTATGGAAAATAACAACAAATTTACAATGTGTGCTGACAACTTAACTAACAAGATCGGAATGGGTTAAGAATTTTCACTTAGCTTGAGATCTCCTCTTCTGTCTTGCTGCATCCTCTCTTTTGAGAGCTTCTGCCAAGCAGCTTCTTAGACTTTCTACAAGAGAAATTTCAGCAGCAGACACTGCATCATACTCTACTTCATCAATGATCTTCTTTATGGAAGGGGATATGAGAGAACTAACATCCCTGAGATTCAGCCATTGCTCTATATCATATGGATATGTTCTGAAATGAAGTTCTTCATTAATGAGCTTGAATCTACTTCCAGGATAAGCATTGAGAGACTTCCTTCTTTGCTTGTCCAGTTTTGAGTCTTCTCCTTTTCTCCCTTCCAATAACTTCTCTATCTCATCAGAACAAATCTGTTCCAAGGGATGAATTGAACCAGCTACCATATACTGTAAATCCTTCAGAGTGGATGTTTTAAGCTTATGCAAGCTGCAAACATAGATTTCTTCTTTTAGGAACTTGACTCTTAGGGGATTTTCCAGCATATATGGTTGATAATTTGGAGCTTCACTTTCTGCCTTGTTAGAGGCCTTGTGTTTTTCCAGTAATTCAGCTTCCTTCTTATCAAGTTCTGACTGAGTTTGAGAATATTCAGAAGATTCAGGTTGTTTGCTTGGCTTGGGTTCCCCTTCCTGAGTTGGTTGGGTTTGCCCTTCTTCTGTGGGTAAGTCATCAAACTCATAGTACCAGTGGTATGGTATAGGAGAGGCTGGGAGATCAGTAAGAATATCAGCATCATCAAAATCTGCAAAGTTATAGCCAAATTTCTGATAAAATTCAGCATCCCTATCTGCCTGATATTTTAGAACATGTTCCATGACAGCCTTTGAAACATCATCATAGCTCTCCAGCAACTCTACCATTCTTTCCAGGTAGAAGAAATCAATTCTTCTTTTATCTATGGTTGATGTACTTTTCTTGGTTGATGTGGCTACCAGATTGAAGTCCTTGTCAATCTTGGCTGACCTTGATTCTTCCCACCACAGAATGTACTCAGTGGCCTCTTGATTTGCATCCAGCTTAACCTCAACGCTCTTGATTTCTCTTGATTGCATTTGTTGAATCTTAAGACTGTTGGGAGGAATTGATTGAATTGGCTTTTTGAGATTCCTGCCAAATCCAGTGGCCTTTTCCTTTCCTGAGTACTTGTGCTTCCCTGTAGGTTTCTGTCTAGAAAACCATGCCTTAGCTTTAGCTTTCAGTCTTTTGGACTTGACAGTAGCCTTGGCTTCATCCTTGACAGAACCTTCCTTGACAGTACCCTTGTCGACAGCATCTTCCAAGACAGCATCTTCTATGACAGTATCCTTGTCGACAGTACCTTTGGTGACAACATCTTTTTCAGCATTTATGCAGTCAATAGCACATCTAAGAATGTTTGCCTCCAAAGCTTCCAGTATTCTTGACTCCTCTTCATCTGTTGCACCAGCATCTTTCTTTTCCTGGCTAGGAGTTTCTTCATTGCCTTCATTTTGGGATTGAATACCAGTATTCTCAGAATTACTTCCACCAGCATTTCCAGCATTTCCAGAAGCTTCACCACCTCCATCCTCACCATCTTCATCATCATCATCATCATGGGGAGGAATGTTATAGAAGCAACTTCCACCTTGATCATTTCTTTTGGCATTGGCTCTAGTGATTAGCTCCTTCATTCTAGCTCCCAGTGCCTTGTCTCTCAACACCAGCATTTTGTAGATTTCTTGAACATCATGAACTCTTCCTGGATTGGCATTTGAACTGAGTATTCCATCTAGTACCTTCAGAATTGACTTGGTTTCCATTCTGGATGGGCTACCCAAATTCATGAAGCTGTTCCTTCTTGTGCCATCCTTAGTTTTGGATCTGTAGAAAACACTTGGTGGATTTGAGTAGACTTCAGGTAGCTTCTGTATGATCAGGTTCTGGATTTGCATATCCAATATTTCATTGAATGGTGTTTGAGTTGCCCTGATCTTTCCCTTCAAAGCACACAACACCTTTGCTGGCAGACTCTGCAATAGTTGCATTGTGATGAAATAAGATATGCCAGAAGTGAGATAAATACTTACAGCCCATCTTTTCTCATCATTAACCATTACACTGACACTAGTAATTTGTTCCTTTAACAGTTTTGTGGTGTTGGTTGGACGGTTGCTAGGAGCATTCATTGCTTCTTCCACTAAACTGCTAAACTTACTGTCATGGTTGTGTAATGTGCTCTCCCTGTAATCCACCATCAAGACATTGGCTTCCTCTTGATCAAATTCAGTGCCATTTGTCCATATAATTCCACCATGAATGGATTCAGGCAGTTTCCCTTTACCTTTCCCAAGTTTGTTTTGTTCCTCCATTTCTCTCCATTTCTTCTGTAAAGCAGTTTCTTGAGTTTCTGGAGTAGGTTCTCTAATCACCACAGGAGGCAAGATTGGATGTCTAGATGCAGGTCTTCTTTGCAATGCATCTTGAGTTTTCTTTGACATTAACACCCTTTCTCCATCCATTTCCACTTCAACAGGCTTTTCAGCTTTATCCTGTGGTTTTGCACTGCTTGGTTTGACTTGCTCCCCCTTAGACATTGCTTTCCTTTTAGCTCCCCCTCTGGTCTCCACAGCTACAGGCTCCCCCTGAGTTCCACCTGATTCTTGAATAGGCAATGATTCTGATCTTGCTACCTTCTCCCCCTTAGTTGAGTTGGCAGCTACCAGGTCAGTAAGGAACTGAATAGAGAGTTGAGTAGCAGCAAAACCATCAACCACCAGTTGAGAGAGAGAGTCCAGTTTGGAGTCCAAAGTAGCACACTGTCCTTCAAGAGCTGCAATCCTGTTACCAAAAGTAGCAGAGGGGCCACCAGACCTTAACCTTCTTGGAGGGGAAGGAAAAGACAGGGGCTTGGAGGCTATGGGGGTTCTCACACTCTCAGGGTGTTTTTGAGTGATCTCATCACCCCTCACAGTTTGACTCTCAAGGCCTAGTGCCTGAATAGTGTCGGCTCCCTCAATATCTCTCTGGACATGCTCAAGTCCCTCTCCTTTTGCCAGCTCATTTGGCTGCCTCTCATTTTTATGCTCACCTCTCTTTTCTTGTATCTCTCTTTTCTTTTGCACACCCTCACTCAACCTAGACGCATGGGTATGAGCAGTACTAACATGCATGGAAGGAGAAGATTTAGAATGTACCTTTAGGAGTTTGGCAAGAGGTAGGTCATCATCAGAGGCATCCTCAACAAGTACAACATCAAAATTAGGCTGGGAGGGCTGGACAACATCTTGAGTAGGAATGGTACTGTCAGTTGGAGTCTGGACAGCAGGTTCTGGCATGACAGCATCTTTGGGAGGTAGAGTGACAGTAGGTTCTGTAGTGACAGTATCTTTCTCTCCACCTTTGACAGTAGCTGTGTCCAGGACAATAGCATCCCCAGTGTCTTTGACAGCAACAGAGGCTGTGACAGCATCTTCCTGAAGGTAAGATGCTCCTTGGAGATCAGACAAAGTGTTGGCTGTTTCATTTTCTGACAAAATACCACTTTGCCCTAGCTCAGTGTTTGGAGGAGTGGTGTCCATCTCACTTTGAGAAATGGGTTCTTGTGGACCACTAGATGGGGGCTCATCCATGATTGGAGATGGATGATCAAAACCTGAAGGGTTGGGACTGTCCCCTTCTCTAGGTTGTGGAGAAGAAACAAAAGAATGTGTAGGGAAGGAAGAAGGTGAAAGTGTAGCAGAGAGTGGGGGCTGATTCACAGATGAAACATGTGAACCATCAATAGGAGTAGAGAAATCCTCACTGTGCCCTAACTCACTGTGTGTTTCTTCAAGTGGGGGTATCTCAGGTTGGGAACCATGAGTTTGTGCAGACTCTGTACAGGGTGCCTTGGGAGACAGGCCAATTTCAATAGATGTCCCTTGTTGAGAAGGCACATCTAGGGAGGAGTTTATTTCCCTGGTTTCCTCTACAGTCTTTTGGGAGACTGCAGGGTGGCCACTACGTCAAATTTTGGCTTCCGTCACATAAAATACGTGTGGCTAAGCACTTTACGTCACGTTTTAATTTTTCAGCAAAGTGTCACCTAAGGTCGGATCATTTTACGCCCCCTACGGCCACACCCCAGATGTGTGGCTGTAACTCAAAACAGAGTGACTAAAGCATACCACCCCTTGGGTCTGACAGCCCCTGTTTTAAGCTCAAAAGTGTGACTAAATACCAGCTTTCAGCCACAGGATGGGTCGTGGCTAAAGATAATTAATAACGTGGCTAAATACCAACATTCATCAAAGGCTTAGTTTTGGTCGCACTATTTATTGGTAAATCGTGGCAAAAAACTTGGGTATGGCCACATTTTATAATTTTTCTGTAGTCGTTTGTATGTTTTATATACTATTAAATAACTGCTTTTAGTCGCTAATAATTGTAGTAACTATCCCCCAATATAATATAATAGGTAGTGTGGCTGAAGTGTGGTACTAGCCACACATACTTAACCACATCACAAACAGGTTTCATTTGTAATATAAATGACCACGGCCGTACCAAAAAGCCGATACAAATCACAATACCAAAAGGCCACAATCCAATTCAAAAAGGCCACAATATGCAAACAAGTAAAATGCCAAAATACAAGTAAAAAAAATGCCAAATTCCAAACTAGTCCATATTAATCCATAAAATCCATACTAAATCCATGATCCATAACAACGATATGGAGTATAACTCCACAATCCATAAAAACCACATAACCATAACCAGAGTACAGAAAATTAACAACTTATCGAAAAGTTCACAACCAGAAAACCACATTAACATGAGTCAAATTCAGTTTACAATTACACCACCAGCTTCCGCTTCTTCCTCAGCTTGTCTGCCTTGTTCGCCTTAGCCTTTGAACGTGTTACTGGGGAACCAGTAATGGTATTACATCTCTTCTTCTCCTTAACTTGATCTGCGCTATGTTCTTCCTTAGCTTGAGCTGCGCTATGTTCTTCCCCTTTCCCATTGGCCGTTGGATTTGGTACCTAGAGTAAAACATGAAAACAAATACGATGATCATTCCAACAGCCCTCAAGTTAAGACCATTCTAACACAAGTAATGTAATTCTATAGATAAGCAAGTTAAGACCGTTGGACAAGTAATGTTATTTAATTAAAGCTCCATCATTTTAAACAAAATTATAAAGCAGGATAATAAATGCACACAACCAAAATGGAATGCAAAGTAAGAAACGTACTTGATGATCAATTATCTTGATAAGGTTTTTGGGCCAAGCCACAAAAGAACCTAAAGCATCCTCAACTGTCCGCATATCACCGGCTTCATAAGGTAAGAATGCTGCCCCCTTCACAACTTCATCAACAGAAACTCTATAGCAATCATCTTGTAGGGGGACTCCATGAATGGTTTGTCCTTTCTGGTCTGAAAGGATAGCCGTACCACGTGCAACCGGGTTGTTCAAATTCAACATATACAGAGTACACTTCATTGGCTAAAAAACGTACGTGGCATAATTAACATCATAAAGGTAAAGTGAACTAATATACATACGCATTTAGAAATATAATGCATACCGATTGGACAACTGTTGAGGTTTGATTTGACTGAGATGGCATTTGACCAGAGATAGTGCTAGGCTGAGATAAATTAATCTTCTTCCTGGTTCCGGATCTAATTACCTTTTCCTACAAAAGTAGAAGCATAATTGCCAACATATTAAAGTTAAAGTTAATCTCAATATACATGTGCATTTAGCAATGTTGTAATACCTGTTGCACAATTGTTGGATCTTCTTGTGATTTAGTGGTACGCGGAGATATATAAACTTTCCTCCTGGTGGTGATGACATTTTGCGCCATTATGGATGTGTCGGCAGTGATCACCTTTTGCGCCATTATGGATGTGTCGGTAGTAGGAGTCACTTGCTTTTCCACAGATTTAACCTACAATTTAAGAAATTTGGACAAGAAATCAGCAACTACTTGGAAAAAATTAAAAAGAAATTAAAGTAGCCATTACTTACAGGTGTTAAAAACTCTTTCGATGCTGGGATGGTAACATTAATGAAGCTGTCCCTCGAACCATTCCCACTTATCGGTGTTCCCTACAGAATGTAACGTGAAATGGGAAAGTCAAGTGATAACACAAGTTTTGTAAACTATGTTTTGGAATATAGACACAAGATAACTAAATTCCAACACAAAAAACTCCAACAATTTACGTAGTGCTTACATCTTGTTTTGTTGCTGAAAGCAGTCCTTGCGAATCCAATTGAGCCATGACTTTATTCAGTTTATTGTTCGTTGCCTCCATCTGCAATGACAGGTTCTTCAGCTCTTCATCCTTCTTCTCACGCAGCAGTTTCTCATTTTCCAATTGAAGCTCTAGAATCTTGATTTTATCTTTTCCTGTTGTCCTTTGACGAGGACAATGCCAGTACGCACTGGGAGTGACTCCACAACCAACACCTCTCAAGTATGAACCCTGCTCCCTGCCAAAAACCACTGTAAGGGCATCCTCGTCCGGCCCAATCTTGATTAGTCCGTCCTTTATCTGTGCTTCAATATCCATCTGTAAAGAAAAAAGTGAAGAAAATTAGTAACAAGGACATGTTCTTCACTTTAGGATATACTAACTCTCATATTTAAACTTACTAAATAATCTGCCATGCTCTTCACTTTTGGATCTCCCAACTCTCCATCTTTGTTTTCCCTCCCCTTCCTCCACATAAAAGCACGGGTGGGGACATCATCAACCTTTATTTCATTTTTTGAAACCTTGCATAATGCAACGATGACACAATCAGACATTTAATATCCAAAATAATCACTAGTAACACAATAAAAACACATCTGAATTACCAATTTTTCTTTGAGACGAGGGTATCCTCCTCGTCCCAAGCGATGATCAAAAACTGACCGTGATCGCGCAATTTTCGTAGTTTTGGAGACATCCTTCCAATAGTCAAAAGAATTATTTCAGCAAAGTGCATTGGAAAAATACGTTAATTCAAACGATGATCCGTATATTAAAGTATTACAACCTTGAATTTATCCGTTTGCGTGTGGGCTACGAACCTATCCCAATCAGCTTGCTCTACCAGTGTACGATACTGCCTAGGAACTTTTGCAAGCTTTGCTGGTTTATTCAGGTTAGGTTGTATGAATCTTGCATACATCTTTCTTCTGAAATTGCGAAGCAGCCCACCAAGCCGAGTCATTGTAAACTTTCGACGACAAAGTTCTATATCAAAAAAATGCTGCAATATATAATACATGGTGTTAATACACATAAAAGGCAAGCAGATAAGTTCAACAATAGTGTTTCATATTAAAAATGTAACATATATTTAGAGTACTTAATGCGAAGTAGCTGATTTACCGTTACTTGATCCCACAGCTTAGCCTTCACTTCTTTTGGCACCTCCTTCCATGTTAACCATCTTAAGCCAACATGCTCCCTGACCGTGTCTCCCAAAAAGCTCGTAAATTCTGATCTGTATTCCCCCATTAACCTACCAAGTGAGTCAAATTCAACCTCATGTCTTTTTCCACCAGAGTTTGTAAACCTGGTACGCAGCTTCGGCAACCTGGTTAGCCCCCTCTTAGCTTTGACATCATTCTTTTGTTGCACCTTTTTGCACTCTTCTACTTCTTCTTCTGCGTTTTCTCCTTCGTCTTCTACTTCTGTGCTTTCTTCTTCTTCGCTACACTCTTCCGTTGAATATTGTTCCTCAAATTCCTCATTGTCCTCACCTACAACCAGTATAAGAACCCTTAGCAATTACAGGATTTATCTGTTCAATATACATACAAATGCATAAATATGAGAAGTCAAAAATTAGTCTACCTAGGTATTCTTCTTCAACGCAAACTGGTGCAGTAGCTGTGGACCAGGAATGGAAGACATGAATCTTGCAGACTCCAGTCATGGTAGAAGCAACAGCCAACTCTTTTAAGTCACTGTCTCCAAGGATCAAACCATATCCATGATCCGGGGTCACCCCATCTTTCATGAAATAAAGCTTATCATCATCCGAAACTACATCCGCTACCAAATCCCTAACTTGTTTAACAGTCATGTTGTAGACTTCCATTCCGTCGAACACCTTTGCCTTAGGACCGGTGTATTGCCACTTAACCTTTGTCATGAACTGACCCCCATAGTAAACAACTAACCTGTACTTCTTTCCCATGGTACTCAAATTAGCTGTAGACAACAAGCACAACAATGTCAGATATTAATACATCAACATTAAAGCATAAGTAGTATTATTCATATAATTGGAACTCAATTCGTCTCAATCTCTCAAATACAACTCAAATATGCAATCTCTCCAACCATATATCTCAAACATATATCTCTCAAACATGCAATAACTGAAATAGTCTGTGGAAGAATGGTTTACCTGCGACAAGCAAGGTGATTTAAACGTCGGTGGAAAAAACCCTAATTTCAAGAAAATAAACCAGATTGGGTCACCAGATCTGACCGACGGTGTAACCTAATTTCACCGACTGAAAGTTGTGGAGAGATTATGGTGCACAGAGAGGGAGAGTTTGAATGTGAGTTGGGTAAAGTGATGTTGAAAGTGAATTGGGGGGAAGTTTGATATTTTGGGGGGAAGTGAATTGGTAAAGTGATGTTGCCGGTTTTTAGACGAATATATATTTTTATGTTATATTATTTCCACTTTCGGGGTCGAATCTCGTTCTTTCGAGTAGTACTTTGGCCAGATCCCTCAAAAAATGTCGTACAAGATAAATTCCCGATTTTTCGATTATTTTTCCCCAACATCACAATGCGTATCCATTAACATCCGTACGGTTGGATCGTCGAAAAATGCATTAAAAAAAATTATTTCCACTTTCGGGGTCGAATCTCGTTCTTTCGAGTAGTACTTTGGCCAGATCCCTCAAAAAATGTTGTACAAGATAAATTCCCGATTTTTCGATTATTTTTCCCCAACATCACAATGCGTATTCATTAACATCCGTACGGTTGGATCGTCGAAAAATGCATTAAAAAAAATTATTTCCACTTTCGGGGTCGAATCTCGTTCTTTCGAGTAGTACTTTGGCCAGATCCCTCAAAAAATGTCGTACAAGATAAATTCCCGATTTTTCGATTATTTTTCCCCAACATCATAATGCGTATCCATTAACATCCGTACGGTTGGATCGTCGAAAAATGCATTAAAAAAAATTATTTCCACTTTCGGGGTCGAATCTCGTTCTTTCGAGTAGTACTTTGGCCAGATCCCTCAAAAAATGTCGTACAAGATAAATTCCCGATTTTTCGATTATTTTTCCCCAACATCACAATGCGTATCCATTAACATCCGTACGGTTGGATCGTCGAAAAATGCATTAAAAAAAATTATTTCCACTTTCGGGGTCGAATCTCGTTCTTTCGAGTAGTACTTTGGCCAGATCCCTCAAAAAATGTCGTACAAGATAAATTCCCGATTTTTCGATTATTTTTCCCCAACATCACAATGCGTATCCATTAACATCCGTACGGTTGGATCGTCGAAAAATGCATTAAAAAAAATTATTTCCACTTTCGGGGTCGAATCTCGTTCTTTCGAGTAGTACTTTGGCCAGATCCCTCAAAAAATGTCGTACAAGATAAATTCCTGATTTTTCGATTATTTTTCCCCAACATCACAATGCGTATCCATTAACATCCGTACGGTTGGATCGTCGAAAAATGCATTAAAAAAAATTATTTCCACTTTCGGGGTCGAATCTCGTTCTTTTATTTGGGCCAACACTATTCTATTTGGGCCAACACTATTCTAATTGGGCCTTGAACAGGTTCAGTCTAGAGGGAGCAGCGCGCGGCTATGGGGGTCAAATACCTAAGTGGAAAGCTTATTCTCTCAATTGGAAACCACACTAGCTGCCGCTTCTAATCGGATTCAAACAAGTAGCTTCAAACAAGCAGCCGACAGAAACCACTCATACTTTCATCCACAACGATTTCATCCCTAATTTCAGTAAGTCATGTGTTAAATATATGCTAATTTTTGAATTTTATGCTTTGATATATGCTCGTAATTGCTGTAGTTATGCTCTAATATGCTCGTAATTGGTTTAGTTATGCTGTAATATGCTCGTAATTGCTGTAGTTAGGCTGTAGTTATGGATAAGTCTTGGATGGTAACCGATAGAAACAGTGAACCATATATGGATGGAGTTGTAGCATTTATCGATTTTGCGGTTTCTCATCTGAATATGTCAACGAAGACTATTCCATGTCCATGTGTAAGCTGTTTAAACCACTTCTCTCTTTCGGTGGATGAGGTCCATTACCACTTACTCATTAAGGGATTCGATCGGAATTATACAAGGTGGATTAAACATGGAGAAGAAGACAAGCCAACAACTTTCAACCAGTTTGATGCAGTAGAATTTCCAACAGATGCTGCAGAAACAATAGAAATGGTAAAAGCTACGGAAGACAATTTCATAGCTGACATTGACAAGTTTCAAGAACTACTTGCAGATGCGGAGAAGCCCTTGTATAAATATTGTCCTAACTTCACAAAGTTGTCTGCAACAGTTGAACTACTAAACTTGAAGAGTAAGCATGGAATGACAAATAATTGCTTTACTGAAATGCTACTTCTGTTGAAAAGGATGCTGCCTGCAGAAGGTAACGAGATGGTGAACAACACATATGAGGCCAAAAAGATAATGACAGCAATGGGGTCAGGATACGAAAAGATACATGCTTGCATTAACAACTTCATTCTTTACAGGAAGGATTACAAGGACATGGTGGTATGTCCAACTTGTGGCATGTCACGGTGGAAGGTGGATGAGAAGACTAAAGTCATATACGAAAATGTTCCTACAAAGGTATTATGGTACTTCCCCCTTATTCCACGACTGAAACGACTTTATAAAGTGAAAAGCATATCAAAAGATTTGATATGGCACTCCACCAGTTCGAAAAAGCCCGGTGTTCTACGGCACCTATCTGATTCACCTGCATGGAAAGCAATAGACGACAAATTTCCGGAAATTGCATCTGATCCAAAAAATCTTCGGCTTGGCATTTCCACAGACGGGGTTGATGTAAACAGAGGGAATAGGAATCACAGTGTGTGGCCAGTATTAACTGTCATTTACAACCTTCCACCTTGGTTGTGTATGAAAAGAAAGTTCATCATGCTTTCTTTATTAATATCGGGAACGCCTGGAAACGATATCGATGTGTTTTTGGATCCTTTGATCGATGATCTGGAGCTCTTGTTTGAAGAAGGTGTTGAAACATATGATTCTTATGCACAGGAACAATTCACTTTACGTGCTGTTGTCTTATGGACGATTAATGATTACCCTGCTCTTGGTGCATTATGTGGCTGTCCTTATAGTGGATTCCATGGTTGTGTGGTGTGCAGGAAAGAAACTCATTGTGTAAGACTTCCGTTCTCTGCCAAGCAGAGTTATGGTGGTCACCGAAGATATCTACCATATAGTCATCCCTTCAGAAAGCAAACTAAGGCATTCAATGGAAAAGAAGAGTGGGGAACTGCTGCAGATCCTATGACAGGGGAAGAAATATTCAACGAGGTTAAATTTATTCGGAATATGTGGGGGAAGGGATATAAGGATAAAGATTCAGAACTGATGGAGACTTCGACTGGAAGAGGGGGGAAAACAAAAAAGAGAAAATCAGAAGGGGGTGGTAGCACAAATTTCGGACAGAAAGAACAGACCTATTGGAAGAAATTCAACATATGGAATCGACGACTTAGGTATTGGCGGTATAATTTGGTCCAATATTGTATTGATTTCATGCACACTGAGAAAAATGTGGCTGAGAGTATTATCGGAACATTACTAAATGTTCCGGGCAAGACGAAAGATGGGTTGCAAGCTCGAAAGGATCTGGCACATTTTGGGATAAGACAAGAGTTGCAGGCTAAAAGTCAAGGCGAGAAGACATTACTTCCTGCAGCCTGCTACACATTAACTAAAGATAAAAAAGACATGTTATGTGGCACATTACACAACTTAAGGGCTCCGCAAGGTTATTGTTCCAACTTTTCTAGTTTGGTGAATGAAAAGGATAGGAAGCTTATGGGACTTAAATCACATGATTACCATATGCTTATGCAACAGTTCTTGCCAATTGCAATACGGTCTATCATGCCTAAACCCACAAGATATGCTATTATCAGACTTTGTTTTTTTTTCAAATCAATATGTAGCAAAGAAATCAATGTAGAAGAACTCGATAAATTGCATGAGGAGCTTTGTGTTACACTGTGCTTGATGGAGAAATACTTTACCCCATCCTTTCTTGATGTTATGCTTCATCTAACTGTGCACCTTGTTAGAGAGGTCAAATTATGTGGCCCAATATGCTTTCGGTGGATGTATCCCTTTGAGAGGATGATGAAAGTTATTAAAGGGCATGTGCGGAACAAAGCTTACCCAGAAGGATGCATTGCTGAGGAGCATATTGCAGAAGAAACAATTGCGTTCTTCAACGAATACAAAAAATGCATGAGGTCCATTGATATTCCAGAACACCAGCACAACACATCTGAAAATGGTAATGAAGAGGGAATTCCTTTGTCAGCTGGTAAACCAGTTGAAGTTTCTCAAGATCTCTACATGAAAGCACATTTCTATGTACTGCAAAATACGCCTGAAGTTGTGCCGTATATCGAGTAAGGACTCCTACTGAACATGTTTATTTGTGTTTTTCTTTTATTTAACAGTAAGATCAGATTTGATACTCATTTTTGTACTTGCAGACAACACATGACATTTTTGAAAAACAAACATCCTGGTAAACGACAAGCATGGCTGGAGAAAGAGCATAGCACAACGTTTGGTCACTGGTTACGCAACAAGGTAATATTTAAATCAGTATGATCTTAGTTTTTTCTCAATTGTAATTTGTGCAAGCTGAATCTTATCCTTGTTATTGTGTAATTTAGGTTGAAAGCGAGTTATCGATCTCCAACGAAAGTGTATCAGAAACAGTTAAGTGGATCTCACATGGAGCACGCAGAATCGTGAACAAATACGATGTATATGACATCAATGGCTATACATTTCGTACAAAAATTCGTGATGGCAGAATTCACCAGAACAGTGGGGTTTGTGTAGAGGCAACTGAGATGCACATTTCTAAAGAAGTAGTAACCTATGGAAAGAACTTTTATTATGGGGTTCTACGAGAGATATGGGTACTAGATTATCATATTAAGAAAATTCCTCTTTTCATGTGCGACTGGGTTGACAGTAGAAATGGTGTCAAGCAAGATGGCCTGGGTTACACGTTGGTCGAACTTAACAGATTAGGCCACAAGGATGATCCGTTCATATTGGCCTCACAAGCACGACAGGTGTTTTATGTTAAAGACCAGCTGGATAAAAAAATGTCTATTGTCTTGATGACACCTCCTAAGAATTATAGAGATCTGTACGATGATGTCAATGAGGATTTCAGTACTGTAATTTTTCCTCACAATGATAATATATTACCACCTGTAGATCCACGTGACTTGGGTAATGAATCTCGTGATGATTACTTTAGACAGGACTGTAAGGGTATTATTATACGTAATGCTAACTGAATCCGGTAATTATTATCATTATGTTTGTCATTTTCCATGTTTTTTATGTAATGCTAAATTCTATTGTATGGTTAAATTCTATGCTCTGTTTGAATTCCTGTTTTTTTCTCCAGGTGTGTGCAAAGAAAGAGGCCTGATCATGATGTCGTCTTCAAATTCCTACAGCTCAAACCAAAATCGATGTGATCTGTGCTACTGTGGTCTTCCTGCCCGGATTAGAACATCAAACACACTTGACAACCCTGGAAGAAGATTTCGGGTGTGCCACAAATCAAGTTCATTGGTAAGCTGATGTCTATCAGTTTCATCTGTTTAATTTAATAAACAGCTTTTAATTTGAATTCCCTTTTCAAGTCTTCTGGACCCAAATGTTCGTTTTGGGAATGGATTGATCCTGAACCAGTTGGCATGAAGATCAAGATCCAGAAAGAAGTTGATGTTGTGAAGACTGACCTGCAAAACTGCATGTCAACAGTTGAAGATCTTCGAAAGGAGGTTCATGTCATACGTGGGAAGTTGTATAATGTTATCATTGTCTTGGTCATTTTCTTTGTTTTTTATTTGATGAAGAATTAATATGTAATGGTGAATTCTAATGTTGGCCGAATGACATGGATTAGTTGAATTGTTCTAGTTTTAAGCTTCATTATCAAGTTTTAAGCTCATCTGGTATGCAACTTGGATAAATCAAGTTTGTGTTTGTCATTTCTGGTTAATCTGCTATACCAATACTTCATGTCCAGTGGTCAAATATTTTGCCACACCCAAATGTAATAATGTGACAGATCAGTTGGAAATGAGGATCCTCAAAACAGAATGCTATGTTCCTGAAAACAGAGTACTTTTTAGTCACACAATAATACAGTCACTAGTTTTTAGCTGCCTTAGCGAACAAAGATCTGACATAATGCAGAAAACTCTACTTTTTAGTCACATATAAAATGTAGTGACCATAGGTTATTTCACATTTAGCCACATCACCGAAAATGACTGTGACCGTTTGGTAACATTTAGATACAGCAAAGAAGCGTCACTATTTTTTGTCACACTTCTATCTCTCAAGTATGACTATAACTGTTGGATTTGGTCAAAGTCAACAAAAAAAACATGTTGTTTCATCTCTCAATTGTCACACTTTTATAAATTGTGACTAAATCTGCCAAAAAATGTGTTTTCGGTCACTCAAAAAATAATTGTGTGGCTAAAACTTGGGACGATGACCTTTAGCCACTCGTTTTTTCCAAAGTGTCACAGCCCTTACTGTACAAAAGAGTGACGAAAGCCCAAATTTGACGTAGTGGGCTGACAGTGGTTTTGGTCCTCCTAGCTCTCTTCTTCTTAGGCTCAGGGGGAACCACTGTGGGTTCTGTTTGACTACCTTCCTTATTTGCTGCACTAGGTGCAGTGTCTCCCTCTTGACTAACAGAGCTACCACCAACATCAGCTTCTAAGGATCTTTTTCTGGATTCTTGCAAGGCTTCTCTTTGGGCTTTGGGAAGTCTAGAGGGCCTAGGCTGAGTGTATGGTGTTGAATGTGGGTTAACTGAATTTGGGTCTAATTCAGTTTCATCCTCAAGAGAAAAAGAATCATAACCAGTAGGTAATGGATAATCAAGGTTGGACACTTGATCAACCATGTGCTGAGTGAAGCAAAGTGGAATATGTGCATTTAGATCTTGTGATGATAATAGTGTGTGTGTGTTCTTTTTCAAAATTGAGCAAGCCTCTAAACGAGGAGCAGCATCATTAAAATCACAGAATGAATTAATGCACAACATAAGAAAGCGAGGGTAGTGTGATACCTTCTTACCTATGGCAGCTTTGAGTTGTGCCATGAGGAAAGCTCCAACATTCACCTTGTATCCATGGACAAGAGAATGTGTCAGTTTCTTGATGTAGGAGGGTATCCCATTCCAGCCTGTGGACTTGGTAGAGAACACCTTGACCATTGCATCAAATATCATGCTCCACTCCTTCCTTAGATACTTCCTGTCCATTTCACCAGACGGGTACCACTTGGTTGTTCCCTCTTCGAGAATAGGGCCTGCATACCCAATCTTCAAGAAGAGCTTCTTCAGAGTGTCATCATTAGCAAGTGGAGCAAAGTTTTGGCCTTCTTCCAGTGTAATTCCAAGAGCAGTATTGATGACCTCAGCTGTGAGAATGTATTGTTGCCCATTAATCTTGAATTGAATAGCTGGGTTTTCACCCACAGTTAGAGCAACATCAGTTCGCCAAAATTCCTCAAGTTTGTCTAGGTCGAGATGTGGAGTTGAGGTAATGGCTGAACGAAGATATGACTTGTTCAAGAAAAACACCAGTCCTTTGAAACCTTCACCAGCATCATTTGGGGAAAAGATGCCAGCAAAGTTTGTTTGAGAGAGAGACTGTTTGGGGGCCATTGAGATTTCAAGAAAAGAAGAAAGTGAGAAAGTAGCTTTTTGCTTGAAGAAAAGTATTTTGCCTTGAGTTTTGTGAGAGTGATATGTCTGAGTAACTGGAGAATAAATATGGGTATCTCAAACGTTTGCTCAAAAAGTGGAGTTAAAGGACGTGTCTTAACCCACTCTCTTAACACGTGAGTTACTGCCCGTTATTCACTGTCAATCGTGGGGTGAATATCCAATTACAACGGTCCACTATTGTTGACAGTAACCTGTGCGCTAGAAACAATCTGTCAGTAATAAGTGGTGGTGACAGTAGGTTTTGCGCGACAGCAACTATTGCGCAAAAACTTGCTGTCACCGTTAAGCATTTGAGTGACAGTATCCTTTAAAGGTCGTGACAGAAAGTCTTTCCCTGCTGTCAAGAAGGTTGCTGTCAAGAGACACAGGACAGTATCCTTCTTTGTGACAGTAAGTTAAATGGGAAATTGTTTCTGTCATGAACTAATTAGAATGCGTTGCTCATATACTTAACCTAAAATTAACAGAATATGAATTTAGCAATGTAATCTATCAAACACAGATATTAAACAAGTTACACAGACAAGTCATTAACTCAGTAATCACATAAACATGAACTTTTATTATTATTAATAAAATCATTAATATTGAACATTGAGTACATCATTCTATGATTTTATCAACTAGTTCTAAGACTTCTTCCTTAATCTCTTCTTCAGAGCGGCCTTCTTTTTCAAGAAGTGCCTGAAGCTCCTTCTCTTCTTCCATAGCCTTGGCCTCCTCTTCCTTAGCCTTGGCCTCCTTTTCCTCGTCTATCTCATCCATGGCGTCCAACAACATTTCAAAGAGCTCATCGATCTCTTCATTGTCGGGTTCACTATCACACTTCTTTAGACCAACTTCGATTCCTACTTTGTTTTCCATTATTTACTTTAAAACTAAGAGCAGACTGGTGAAACCTAAGGTTAATTTATAGGCAAAACCGTCTAAGGATTAAAGTCTAATGGTCAACAGTTAGAGTACCCATACAACTACCACAAAAGTAATTAATGGTCGTGTCCTCCTTTAATCCTACAGATTAATGCAAAAGAGTGTGAAAGTCCAATAGAACAGATTTTTAACTCTCAAACTTAACGGATAACCACATTAAAGTCATACACGGTTTAAAAGTATGAGACTGGCACAAAATACTGACATGAAAAGTCAAATCAACACATGTTGTCACATAACAGACATAAACCAAGTAGACAGTAACTTCTCTTGACAGCAGGTTTGAAGTTGCTGTCATGAGCTTCAATAAGAATTGAAAATTTAGAAACCTTAGTAAATTAACATACCAGATTCAGCATTCCCAATTCACTTACCAACCTGTTGAAGGTTGCTTCATCCAATGGCTTAGTGAAGATGTCAGCAAGTTGCTTGTCAGTTGGGACATAAATCAGCTTCACAGTTCCTTGTTCAACATGCTCTCTGATAAAGTGATGTCTTATATCAATGTGCTTTGTCCTAGAGTGTTGAACTGGATTGTCTGAGATGGCTATGGCACTAGTGTTGTCACAGTAAATAGGAATTTCTCTTAACACTAGACCATAATCTAGAAGTTGACTTTTCATCCATAGAATTTGTGCACAGCAACTGCCTGCAGCAATGTACTCAGCTTCTGCAGTTGAGGTAGAAACTGAATGCTGCTTCTTGCTAAACCATGAGACCAATCTTCCACCAAGAAATTGACAGCTACCAGTAGTACTCTTTCTGTCAATCTTGCATCCAGCATAGTCTGAGTCTGAGTAACCAATTAGATCAAATCCAGTATTCTTAGGATACCAAAGGCCTAGGTTAGGAGTGCCTTTTAAGTATCTAAAGATTCTCTTGATGGCTACCAAGTGTGACTCCTTTGGATCACTTTGAAACCTTGCACAGAGACATGTAGCAAACATGATGTCAGGTCTGCTAGCAGTTAGGTATAGGAGGGATCCTACCATGCCTCTATAGGTGCTTGAGTCAACTTTCTTTCCTTTAGGATCAAGATCCAGACTAGTTGCTGTGGACATTGGTGTCTTTGCAGGAGATGAATCTTCCAAGTTGAACTTTTTGAGAAGTTCCTTGATATACTTAGCTTGACTTATGAAGATTCCATCAGTTTGTTGAAGAATTTGTAACCCCAAAAAGAATGACAGTTCTCCCATCATGCTCATCTCATATTTGTTGCTCATGAGATGGGAAAACTTCTCACACATCTTCTCATTTGTAGAACCAAAAATGATGTCATCCACATAGATTTGTACCAGAATGATGTCCTTGCCATGATGCTTGTAGAAAAGTGTCTTGTCCACAACTCCTCTGGTAAACTGGTTTTCCAGGAGAAAGGTGGAAAGTGTGTCATACCATGCCCTGGGTGCTTGCTTTAGTCCATACAAAGCTTTGAAGAGTTTGTACACAAAATTATGCATTTCAGCATCCTCAAACCCTGGTGGCTGTTCCACATACACTTCTTCTTCCAGCTCTCCATTTAGAAAGGCACTTTTGACATCCATCTGAAATACTTTGAAGTTGCAGTGTGCAGCATAAGCTAGAAAGATTCTTATAGCTTCAAGTCTTGCAACAGGAGCAAATGTCTCATCATAATCTATTCCCTCCTGTTGACAGTAACCTTTAGCCACTAGCCTTGCTTTGTTCCTTGTCACCAATCCATTTTCATCAAGTTTGTTTCTGAAAACCCACTTGGTCTCAATAACTGACTTTCCCTTAGGTCTTGGAACCAATTTCCATACATTGTTTCTTTCAAACTGATTTAGCTCTTCTTGCATGGCTATCACCCAGTCAGAATCCAACAATGCTTCATCAATTGTCTTGGGTTCCATTTGTGACAGGAAGCATGAAAACATGCTGTCAGCAGAGACTTTGTTCCTTGTCCTCACTCCAGAATTAGGATCACCAATGATAAGGTCATTTGTGTGATCCTTGTTCCACCTGGTGATTCTGGGCAAGCTACTTGATTGAACAGGAACATTTGCTTCAGCTTGTTGAGTTGAATGCTCATCAATTCCATTGTCTCCACCATGTTCTTCATTGTCTCCAGAGTCATCACTGTTCTGAAAGTTAGATGTTATGGTGTGTGATTGAGCTGGAGTTTGATTGACAGTAGTGGTGTTGACAGCATCTTTGTCAACTTCAACAATTTGAGTGAAGCTAGGTTCTTCATCTACAATCTCCTCAGCTTCCAGGTATCCTTGATTCTCAAATCTGAATGTCTGCATCTTTCCTTCTTCATGCAGTCCTGGAAACTTAGTTTCATCAAATGTGACATTAACACTTTCTTCAATTATCTTGTGTTCCATAACATAAACTCTGTAGGCAGTCCTTTCTGTGCTGTAACCCATGAATAGTCCTTCAAATGCCTTGGTGTCAAATTTTCCTTTCTTCTCATGATTGTCCTTCATCATAAAGCATTTGCTTCCAAACACATGAAAATATTTGACAGTAGGTTTCTTTCCAGTTAGCAGACAGTAAGGTGTGCTTGCATGAGTTTTGTTAATCATGGTTCTGTTTTGAGTATAGCAGGCTGTGTTGATAGCTTCAGCCCAGAAATATGTTGGCAACTTAGCATCATGCAACATAGTTCTAGCTGCTTCAATGAGAGTCCTATTCTTTCTTTCTACAACTCCATTCTGCTGTGGAGTTCTTGCAGCAGAGAATTGTTGTACAATTCCTTCATCTTTACAGAAATTTCCAAGTGTGGCATTTCTGAATTCTATACCATTGTCACTCCTCAAGATTTGAACTTTTGAGTTTGGGGTTCTATCAAGAACTCTGACTTGATCAATAATCACTTGAGCAGCTTCATCTTTGGATTCAAGAAATTTCACCCAAGTTTACCTTGAGTAATCATCCACCATTACTAAGGCATACCTCTTTCTGGCCATAGATGGTACATTGACTGGTCCAAAGAGATCCATGTGAATTAACTTGAGTGCTTCTGTGTTGGTGTTTACTTGCTTGGACTTGTGCACAGCTCTTCTCAGTTTGCCCATTTGACAATCTTCACACAGTCCTTCTTGACAGAATTCCTGTTGGGGCAAACCTCTCACTAACTCCTTCTTCATCAGAATATTCATTGTCTTGAAGTTGAGATGTGAGAGCTTCCTGTGCCAAAGCATATTATCACCAACAGTAGCTTTACTGTAAAAACAGTAAACTTTATCCTTCTTTGTTGAGCTTAGATCAGCAACAAACAGGCTTCCTTTTCTAACCCCTTTTAGAGAGAGGCTTCCATCCTTCTTGTGATAGATGTTGCACACCATCATATCAAAGTCAACCTTAAATCCTCTGTCACTGAATTGGCTGACACTGAGTAGGTTGTGCTTCAATCCATCCACAAGAGCAATATCTTCAATGACAACATTTCCAATTTCCAGACAGCCATATCCCACTGTGTAACCCTTGTTGTTGTCTCCAAAGGTTATGATTGGGCCATCTTTCTCTACATAATGTGATAGCAGGGCTTTATCACCTGTCATGTGTCTTGAGCAACCACTGTCAATAATCCACATGACCTGATTTTTCTTCTTACCCTGCAAAACAGAATGTTTCTAAGTTGCATATGGTACCCAATCTTTGTTGGGTCCTGCAGTTTCAGTGTTTCCTGAGTTTCTTTCAGTCACAACATCACAAGCATTATCAAAGACTTCCTGTTTGACTTCTCTTTTCACCCACTTAGGTTTAGAATTGGACTTGGTCCTTTTCTTAGTGGATGAAGCCTTTTTGCTGTTGCCAGCAGGCTCAGAAGTCTCAACAGTGTTTAGGTATGAGCATTTTTCAGTAGAGATGTTAGGAATATGTTGTTCTTGATGATAAGCATAAAACACTTAGTAGAATTTGTGTAAAGTCATTTTTGTAACTGTCAACGAAATGGCATGCTTTGCAGCATTCCGTTGACAGGAAGCTCATCAACGAAATGAGTGTTGTAGCAATTGCATTGTACAATACTTCACAGTATGATAGGCATTCTATTATATGTTTTAGATAGGTTTTCTAAGTCATGTTGACTATGTACTAGATAGGCAAAATAGGTTGGTTAATTGTAAATATGTTATGCCTTGTAATTCTGCCTAAGTGAAGACATGTCAACGGTATGAAGATTACTCTATCAACGGTATGGAGTTTACCCATCAACGAAACGAGGGAAACACCATCAACGGAATGAAGAATGAAGCTATCAACGAAACACATCTCCTTGCTATCAACGAATCAATGTTGCTTTTTGAGCAGTTGACAAAGTGATAGTGACAGTTTACTGAACAGATCTAAAAGGAGATATGGAAGTGTACTTTGCATTGGAAACCATCAAAGTGGATACTGGAAATAAGGAAACATTCCAATTTCCAATAAGGCTCTTGGAAATGATTATAATGAGCATGAAGACAAAAGCAAAGATCTCCAAGGACCATTGGACAAAAGGAATGAAAAGCAAGCTACTGATGGTTACTACATTTATTCTTTAGTTTAACCAAACGTAGAATTGTAAACTTGGGATATATAACCAAGTGTAGCAGTTACTTTAGAATTAAGAGAAGAAACACAAATAGATTGTATTAGCTATTCTTGAGAGCAATTCTTCTCTACAACCTTGTAACTGAGCAGCTGTGTACTTTTGTATCACAGATTATTTCCGCAATAAAAAAACACTTCAGTTGGATCATCAAACAATCCAACTGAATTATTTATATCTTGTGTTTTTATTTATTCAGTTCAGTTTTATTTTATAAAGTGTTTTAGTTTCAAGAAAATATCAAGAATTGTATTCAACCCCCCCCCCCCCTTCTACAATTCTGTTAGGTCATTTGGGAATAACAATTGGTATCAGAGCGAGCTTCTAACATACAAGAAGTTTAAAGATCAAGACCAAAAAAAAAAAAAACAGAAACCATGGTGAAGAAGGATGCAGGTGTGAAGATACCAGTTCTTGATAAAGACAATTACTTTCACTGGAAAGTAAAGATGCATTTACATCTCATGTCTATGGATGAGAGGTATGTAGACTGCATTGAGAAAGGTCCACACGTTCCCATGAAGCTTGATTCTAGAGTTGGACTGCCAGATGATGCACCTGATGTAGAGATTCCAAAAACTGTCTCAGAATGGACTGTTGAAGATATTGCAGAAGTCCATAAAGACAAAAGGACCATGAACATTCTGTTTAATGGTTTGGAGCAAGAGATGTTTGACAATGTTATCAACTGTACAACCTCTAAGGAAGTATGGGATACTGTTAGAACTCTCTGTGAAGGAACTGAGCAAGTCAGGGAAAACAAAATGCAGCTCCTTATACAACAATATGAGCACTTTCACTTTAAAGCTGGTGAAACCCTAAATGACACGTTTAGTAGGTTTCAAAAGCTTTTGAATGGATTAAAGTTGTATGGGAGGATCTATCAAACCAAGGATTCAAACCTTAAATTTCTTAGAGCTCTTCCAAAAGAATGGAAGCCTATGACTGTTTCTCTCAGAAACACTCAAGAGTACAAAGACTACACTCTTGAAAGGCTTTATGGAACCTTGAAGACATATGAGCTGGAAATGGAGCAAGATGAGGAAATTGAAAAGGTACAAAAGAAGGGTGGATCTATTGCATTGATTGCATCTGTGAACCAACTTGAAGATGACAATAAAGAAGCTGCAAAGGCCACAACTAGTCGATCTAGTTGTAGGAGTGATGTTAGCAAGGGTAAAGACAAGATGACAGAAGAAGAAGAATCAGAACCAGCCAACTTGGATGACTTAGATGAGATTGATGAACACATTGCTTTTCTGTCTAGAAAATTTTCTAAGTTCAAGTTCAAAAGAAACTCAGAAGCAAGGCCACCAAGAAGAGACTTTCAACCTAGCAAAACAAACTGGATTGAAAAGTCTAAGTCAAAATGTTTCAATTGTGGAATGCTTGGTCACTTTGCTGGAGACTGCAGAAAGCCCAAGGTTGAGAAGGGCAACAGGAAATTTGAGCCTGTTGATTATAAAAAGAAATACTTTGAACTTCTCAAACAAAAAGAAAAGGCTTTCATGTCTCAGGAGTATGATTGGGCTGGTGATGGTGAAGATTCTGATGATGATGTTGAGTATGTCAACTTGGCTCTTATGGCTGACAATCATGAGCAGGAAGCAAGTTCCTCAAGCAACCAGGTAACAATTACTAATCTTTCTGAGCTTTCTAAAGAGGAATGCGATAGTGCAGTAAATGAAATGTCTACTGTATTATATAATTTGCGTGTTACTCTTAAATCACTTACTAAAGAGAATTCTAGAATAAAAGAGACCAATCTGCTCTTAAGTGATAGGAATGCAATGTTAGAAGCACAGCTCATTGAATTTGAGAAAATGAGATGTGTTAGTAGGGATGCTAAGAAGGAACTTGAGAACGTGTTACAAAGGGAAGAAATTCTTAAAACACAACTTGAGATAGAACAAGGTGTGATTGCAAAATGGAAGGATGCCAGGAATGTTGCTGCCAACATTATTAATGTTCAAGGCGTGGAATCCTTCTGTGAGCAATCATGGAAAAGGAACAAAGAGAAGCTAGGGTATGTTGGTGAAACCTTAGAATCAGAAACTGAGTCAACAAACAACAAGGATCATTTGTTGAAGGTTGATATGTCAACGGAATGCAATGTTTCGTTGACAGATGAACCATCAACCGATCAGGCTGTTTCGTTGACAGAGAAAAGAAAGGATGAACTCACTAGACTTAATAACAAGTATGGTCCTGTCACCAAGAACTTTGTTCAAGGTGAGTCTAGTAAATCAAAGAAAGTTGAGAAGCCTGTTGAGAGAGCTAATGTAGGTAACTTGTCTAACAAGCAATTGAAAGACAAGTTAGAGAAAGTTCAGGTTGAGGCTAAGGGAAATAAAAAGAATAACAGAAATGGCAAGGTAGGGATTAACAAACACAACAATTACACACCTGATAAATATGCACCTAGAAAGACATGTGTCAATTGTGGAAGTGTTAATCATTTATCTACTAACTGCAAATCTGTTAAGAAATCTGTTAATGTGAAAATGCCCAAGCCTGCAATGAACAGTTCCATGCCTAAAATGCCTGTTATGCCTAACATGTTTGCTCCATATGCACAATTTCAGAATCCATATGCTAGCATGCCATTTGTGCCTAATCCTTACATGAATATGTTTAACATGCCACAAATGCCATGGAACATGAATAACATGATTGTTCCTCCAACTATGCATGCTATGAATGAAAATATGAGCAACCCTCAGAAATCAACACCAAGGGTAAAGATTGATTTGAATCAATCTGAACCCAAAGTGAAAAATGGTACAAAAGGGAATGCAAAGGCTAACAAGACAGGACCCAAGGAAACTTGGGTACCAAAATCGACTTGATTTGGTTTTATTATGTGCAGGGAGATAAAAGGAATCTTTGGTACTTGGATAGTGGTTGTTCAAGACACATGACTGGTGATTCTACCCTGCTCACAGAGTTTCAGGAAAGAGCTGGCCCTTGTATTGCTTTTGGAGATGACAGCAAAGGCTACACAAAGGGATATGGCTTGATTTCAAAAGAGAATGTCATCATAGATGAGGTTGCATTGGTGGATGGTCTTAAGCACAACTTGCTTAGTATCAGCCAACTTTGTGACAAAGGATTTTTAGTTACTTTTTCTAGAGAAGCCTGTGTTGTTTCTAAAGGAGGAAACAACAATGTGGTAATGACTGGATTCAGAAGGGGGAATGTGTACATTGCTGACTTTAGTAGCACAAGTTCAGACACCATCACTTGTCTTTTCAGCAAGGCAAGCAAGGATGAAAGTTGGTTATGGCACAAGAAGTTATCCCATCTGAATTTCAAAGTTATGAATGATTTGGTGAGGAAAGATCTTGCTAGAGGAATTCCACAGGTGGAGTTCTCCAAGGATGGTTTGTGTGATGCCTGTCAAAAGGGAAAACAGAAGAAGGCATCATTCAAAAGCAAGACAGAGTCATCAATTGTCCAGCAGCTTGAATTGCTTCATATGGACCTATTTGGCCCTGTAAATGTTATGTCCATCTCAAAGAAGAAATACTGTCTTGTGATTGTTGATGATTTTTCTAGATTTACATGGACTTTCTTTTTGCACTCTAAAGATGAGGCAAGTGAAATCATTATCAATCACATCAAGATGGTAAGCAATCATCCTGATTTCAAAGTAAGAAGGATTAGGAGTGACAATGGGACAGAATTCAAGAATTCAAGCATGAAGGTGTTCTGTGAAGAAAATGGCATTTTGCATGAGTTTTCAGTAGCAAGAACACCACAGCAAAATGGTGTAGTTGAAAGGAAAAACAGAACACTTATTGAAGCTGCAAGGACAATGCTAGATGAATCAAAGTTACCTACATATTTTTGGGCTGAGGCAGTTAACACAGCTTGCTTTACTCAAAATATTTCTTTGATTAATCAGGCCAAAGGAATGACCCCTTATCAGTTACTCAAAAGAAAGAAGCCACTATTGGATTTTCTTCATGTCTTTGGATGCAAGTGCTTTGTTCTGAGAAATCAAGCTGAGCATTTGGGGAAATTTGAAGCAAAGGCAGATGAAGCAATATTTGTGGGATATGCAGCAGGGAAAGCTTACAGAGTCTATAATCTCAGAATCAACATTGTTATGGAATCTGTACATGTTGTTTTTGATGATCTCAAAATCCAAGGTCTCTGTGATGAAGGTTTCCATGAAAGTCTTTCTTTTGAAAATGAGGAAGGAGATCAAGTGAATCATGATAAGGCTACTGAGAAACAGCCTAAAGTTGTTGTATCTAGCACAGATGAAAGCAGCAGTGAGGATGAAATTGCTGCATTGAGATTAAAAAGGATAGCTGCTAGCAGACCAACTGGTCATTTCGTTGACAGTCATGATGGTGGATTCGTTGACAGTCAGAATGAGCGTTTCGTTGACAGTCAAAATGGTCATACCGTTGACAGTCACAGGAATGCTTCTAGAAGTGATCAAGTAGGGACAACAAACTCAGGGGGAGTTTCTCAAGGACAAATATCCAATCAAGGCAATCATGATCATGAAGCTACGTCTTCAAGAGCAAATCTACCTCCCTCAAGGAAATGGACTAAAGATCATCCCTTTGAACTTATTATAGGTGATGTTTCTTCAAAAGTCCAAACTAGAAGAGCAACTCAAGAAGAATGTCTATATAGTAGCTTTCTGTCTCAAGATGAGCCAAAGAAAGTTGAGGATGCACTTCTAGATCCAGATTGGGTTTTAGCCATGCAAGAAGAGCTAAACCAATTTGAGAGAAACAATGTTTGGAAGCTGGTGCCCAGGCCTAATGACAGGAGTGTTATAGGCACAAAGTGGGTGTTCAGAAACAAGATGGATGAAAATGGCATAGTCACAAGGAACAAAGCTAGACTGGTTGCAAAAGGCTACTCACAGGAAGAGGGAATTGATTTTGATGAAACCTTTGCTCCTGTTTCAAGACTAGAAGCAATAAGGATTTTCCTAGCCTATGCAGCCCATGCCAATTTCAAAGTCTATCAAATGGATGTGAAGAGTGCTTTTCTGAATGGGGAATTGGAAGAGGAGGTGTATGTAAGTCAACCTCCTGGTTTTGAAGATGATGATTTTCCAGACTATGTGTACTTCCTTCTCAAAGCACTCTATGGTTTGAAACAAGCACCTAGAGCCTGGTATGACACTCTCTCACAGTTCCTCCTTGAGAATCATTTCACTAGAGGTACTGTAGATAAAACTCTTTTTCACAGGGTTGTAAATGGCTCTACTTTACTTGTTCAAATTTATGTAGATGATATAATCTTTGGGTCTACAGATGTGAAACTTTGTCAAAAGTTTGCCAAGCTTATGCAAAGTAAGTATGAAATGAGCATGATGGGAGAATTAACTTACTTTCTTGGTCTTCAAGTAAAGCAAGTTAATGAAGGCATTTTCATTAGTCAAACAAAATACATTCATGATTTATTAAAGAAGTTTAACCTAATGGAATGCTCTCCTGCCAAAACTCCCATGCCTACTGCCACCAAACTTGAATTGAATACTAAGGAAAAATCTGTGGACATTTCAAGTTACAGAGGCATGGTAGGCTCACTTTTATATTTAACAGCTAGTAGACCTGATATTATGTTTGCTACATGTCTATGTGCTAGATTTCAGGCTGATCCTAGAGAATCCCATTTAGTTGCTATTAAAAGAATTTTCAGATATCTCAAAGGAACACCAAACCTTGGCATTTGGTATCCTAGAGAATCTGGTTTTGAACTAATTGGTTATTCAGATGCAGATTTTGCAGGATGTAAAATTGACAGGAAAAGTACTACTGGAACCTGTCAATTCCTAGGAAACAAGCTTGTGTCATGGTTCAGCAAGAAACAAAACTCAGTTTCTACCTCCACAGCTGAGGCTGAGTATATTGCAGCTGGAAGTTGTTGTGCACAGATTTTATGGATGAAAAACCAACTACTTGATTATGGATTAAGAGTTGAGAAAATTCCTATTTTCTATGACAACACTAGTGCCATTGCCATTACTGAGAATCCAGTGCAGCATTCAAGAACCAAGCACATTGACATCAAGTACCATTTCATTAGAGAACATGTTATGAATGGTACTGTGGAGTTACATTTTGTTCCAAGTGAACAACAACTTGCAGACATCTTTACCAAGCCACTTGATGAATCAACATTCTCAAAATTAGTAAGTGAGCTAGGTATGCTAAATTTCTCTTAATTATTTTTGAGATATTTGCAAGTTAAAATGCAGCCAGAAATTTGCTATGTTTTTCTGTGGATTATTTTTCTCAGGAAAAAGTAAAATTTTGTCTAAGTCAAAATTACTATGTCAACGAAACGAACCATTTCGTTGACAGTCTTAGCAGTTTTCTGGGTGTTTCATTGATAGCTCTTGTATATCAACGAAACGCAGCTTTATCAACGAAATAAGACGGGACTTTAACCGCCCAATCCTGATTCGTTGATTTAGCGCTTTTAATCTGAACCGTTGGAATTTTGACACGTCTTTTACCACGATCTGTGCATACACCCCTGTAAGTATAAATCATGGTAATACTTTAAGAGTAACGGTTATATTTTTAAGCCAATCCAGTAATTTACATTTATTATTGGATTCATTTTCTGAGAATTTTTGGGGGAGTATTTAAGAAATTTTATTTTCATTATTTCTTTTTACCTGTTCTCAAAAATTCCAAAGGCTTTTTTTTTCTCTCTCTTCTTCTCTCTAACAAGCAATTCAGTTCGAAGCTTTCCTTTAATCAACAATGGCACCTATAGTCAAGCTTATGTCTGCTGGAGGGTTCATCTATGAGAAGAACAACTCCATCCCTTTTGTTGTCAAGGAAAACCCGAACAGACTGTTCTTCAAAATGATGGATTTCATGAAGAATTGCAAGTTGAGCTATGCAATGTTTCAGTCTACACCACTCTACAATGAGATAATCGAGGAAATTTGGACCTCATGTGAGTATAGTGGAACAAACTGCACACTACAATTCACTCTTCAAGGTAATGAGTACATAGTTAATTCTGATGTTTTGCAAGCATGTTTACATATTCCTGATAATAACTGTGATGCTTTGCCTACTAACACTGAAATAACTACCATGCTAAATTCTATAAACTACTCTTTGCCTACTGATAATCTGGGTAGAATAATTAGGAGAGGTTTGGTTAGGGAATACAGTTATTTAGCTGATGCATTCATTAAGGTCTTTTCTGGAAAGATTAGTAATTTTGATGCATTAACTAACTCTATGTTAATTCTCCTAACCATGCTTCTAAATGATAGATATCATAACTTTAGCACCCAACTTATGTATGAAATTGGTGCTAAGTTGGGTGATAAAGCAAATAGGAAGAAAAATATCTATTATGCTAGGTTTCTGATGATGTTGGCTAACCATGTTAGTCCAGCACCATTAGTTATCTCTAACCCTAATGCCAGGTTTGAGTGCTTTGTGCAAGAAAAGAGAGTATTGACAGACATACTGAGGCTGAACCACAATGGTGATGTTCCAGTGGTGTATCTGCCAATCATTGAGGTAACTACTACTATCCCTGTTAGTGTAGCTAACACCTCTACTGTTTTACCTTCCAATGTTGCTATGGAGTCTGTAGCTGTGACCCAACAGGCTCCTACCCTAGCAACAAAACCAAAATCAAAGAAAACCTCCAAGCCAACCTCAGGTGCTTCTCAAAAGGCACCTGTTGTAAAAACTACCACACAACCTAAGGGGAGTGAGTCTGGAGTTGTAAGAGGTGAGGGAAGGGGTGAACATCAAAGAAACCCCAAGGATAAGGAAGGACAGGTTAGTGTGTACCAGCCAAGCCCCATTGTGTCTTCCCAACAAGGCACAATGAGTAACATGGATTTAAACACAAGTCTAATTGCATCCTCCCAAAAGGATGTGATTATTGAAACAAGCTCTCCTCCTAGAGCACAGTCCAAAAGGGTAAGGGACACTTCAAGCCCACAGTCTACATTTTGCCAATACCAAAGGAGAGTGAAGCAAAAGTCCAAGGGTACACAGGGTGCACACACACTGGAAGCAACACTTCCAGTTTCTCAAATTCAGTTTGATGTAACCCCTATCATTTCTCTGGGGTTACAGTCCCATTCTCTAAACATCAATCTTGAATTATCTCCATCAAATTCACCAACTCAATCTTTAGATGTGGACATGATCCATACATCTATTCCTGATTCTCCAACTCTAATCTTGGAGAAGCCTCACTCTGAAGCTGGTGGCCATCACTTGTTAAGTGATTTGTTGGGCCATCAACCAATTTTTCCTGAAGTTGCAAGGGGATCTGTGGACCAATCTTTAAAATCAATCACCACAGACTCTACTGTAATTTCTCATTCTCAAAGTGCTTTCTTGACTTCATCAACGAAACAGTCTATTTCGTTGACAAGTGTTTCTCCATCAACGGTATCCATACCGTTGACAGTTCAAACTACCATTCCGTTGATAGTTCACTCTGCACCTTTAATTGAAAATCAAGTTGTTCCCACAACTAGTGCAGATGATCTAGTGGTAGTTGAGACACTTCTAGGACTGAGAGGGAGTGAAACTGAGAGGCTGGCTTGCAGCCAGGCAAAAGGAGAGAATGTGAGTGAGAGGCTGGCTATTTCTTCCAGCCAGGCAAAAGGAGAGATTGAGAGTACCACCTTAGAAGGTGAAGGTGAGGGTGTGAGAGGTGTGAGCCATGGGGAGCCCATGATGCAAGAACAGAGTGGAGAGAGAGAAGGGACTACAGGAGAAATAAGGATGGAAGCAGCCATTGCTAATGAGTTAATGGAGGTCAGTGAGGGAGAAAGGGAACTTACTTTCCAAGAGGTTTATCAGCAAACTCTGGATAGTATTTCCCTGGATCCTGAGACCTTTACTCATCCTGTGTCAGCCTATCAAATTTTGGCTCAACAGGGCAATGTGGAGGCAGAGAGGTCACTACAACTAATTCACACAACTGCATCAATGCAAAGAGCAAAGGATGCCTTGACCAATCTACCTCCAGGAGCTGAAGCAAGTGGAGAATTTGATTTTTCTGATGATGAGGACAGCTATGGTGATAATCTACAGGTGGCCACTACTGCACAGACTGGGACTTCTGTGGTGCCTCCTACACCAAACTGGCTTTCTCAAGATATGCATGGTAGAAGCAATTTGGATGCTGCTATCACAAGGCAGTACAAAGAAGCATATCTAGCTCATGAGTCTGCAGGAGCAAGGGACAAGAAATTCTACAAAGCCATAATGGATTCTCTGGAAATTCAAAGGCTACAAATGTTGCAGACAAGGATTGAGGCTACAGAGATCAAGGATTCAATCAGCAACCTTAGGGATGCTAATGATAGGAGGCTAGATGAAAAGCTTCCTCTTCTCACTGTGTCCAGGATGAACAGGTTTTTCTCTAAAGAACCTGAAGTGGATTCCTCCTTGAAGACTCTCTCTTCTAGAGTGGACAAGGTGGAAGCTACTCTATCACAGATGCAAAAGGAACAGGAGAAACAAACTCAACTATTGGCCCAGCTAGTGGCAGCTCAAGGACTCCCAGCCATCTCTTTTGATGATAACAAAAAGGGGGAGAAATCTAAGGAGCTAGACATTCAGATTACCAAGGTTATGGTCCCAGCCATTTCCCTACCAAAGGAGCCATTAGCAATGGGGGAGCTTGGAAAGCAGCAAAAGGATGGTATTGACCTTATACAAGAAGCTTCTATGAGGATGAGACTTGCAGAACAAATCAAAGAACATTGGTCCAACATAGAAACAAAGTTCAAGAAGATTACTGAAAATAAGGACTCAAATCCATCAACGGAACAGCCATCAACGAATGCCATGGTACTAGCATCAACGGAATGGGAGCCACAGACAAATTCTTTCTATCACCAAGAGCCCCTTCTACATGGAGTCACTCAAGGACCAAAGAAGGAAAAATGACAAACTTCATGCATTAGGGATGTGGAACAAGCTACAATTCAAAGAAGCCTATCTCCCAAGTCCCCTGCTAAACCAAAGGGCAAAAACATAGCAAGGACTTTCTATCCTGCACCTTATCCAGATGAGCACAAGCTTCTTGGTCTACTCATCACAAAAAGCAAGGAAAGTAATGATTATGAGATAAGGAAGCAAAGGGCAATTGTCTACAGGAATGGACAACAAATCTGTGTTTGGGCTGGTCATCCAAACTTTGCTGAAGCCAAGGCTGAGGAATCAGAAAGAGCAGCTATGCAAGCTCTTGCAGTAGCTCAAGCTCTAGATGAAGAAGAAAGGAAGCAAGAGGAAAGCACTAGAGGGGAAAGGAGTTCAAAGAAGAGCACAAGGCAACCCAAAGAGAGAGCTAGGAGAAACATAGACTTTGAGAGTGCTGATTCTCAGAGTACTGCATCAGACTCTTCTATACCTATTGCACCTCCAACAATTGCTAATCCAGTTTTTGAGGGAAAGTTGGCCTGTGATCCTGCACATCCTGTCAATTTTCATGATCAACCAATCATGCCAAAAGAGGAACCAATTGATTTTGATGAGGCATACTTTCCAAAGTTCCTGTTAGAAAAGGACCAACCAATGAAGACAAAGAAGAGGTCTGTCAAAGCAAAGCCTATTTTTGTGAGAAAGCCACAATCTCAAAAACCCCCTGCAAACCCAGAGGACTGCATGTACATTGCTGACATCAGGGAAGAATCCAGTCTACATCTTGACTTAGACAACCTGGTGGAAGTAAGGGGAATTGCAGCTTCTCAAAAGTTGCCTGAAAGACTAGTGTTCACATTCAAGGGTGGTAGAGAACAAGTGTGGCCTCTCTACAGAATTTTAGGAGAAGACTATCAAACACTACTCTCAGTGTTTAGATGCTTGAAAAAGGACTTTGGTTTCACCAAAACAGCCAAGTCTAAGGTGGTCTCCAAAATCTGTCAGTTAAAGGCTAGCTGGAACAAGCCTGAGGCTCTTCCCAGGATACTTAGAGTTCCCTCAACAGGAAAGAAAATCCATCTTCAACCTTATTGGATGATGGAGTTTAAGGACAAGGACAATTGCAGAAGATTCTTCAGAATGGAAGACCAGCTGGAGAAGGCATCTAATCAAACTCTAAAGCTGATGCAATCCAAGCTTGGTGATCAAGATGAAGAGGAGAAAATCTTCTACAGAAGGCTACAGGTCCAGATTGAGGAAAACAACTCCAAGAGAGGGAAGAAGACTATGCCACAAAGAAGTCACAGATGAAACATTTGCTCAGACTAGAGGAGCACTTGTGGGCATTAGTCTTGTAAGTCTTATATTTTGTCTATAAAGTTTTGAAGCTTAATACATTTTCTACTTTTGTAATTTATGATGTATCTGAGTGTTTTTGTTATCATCAAGTCTCTTGATTTATGGCTGTTATTCTATCAGTCATAAATTGGGGGAGATTGTTAGGAATATGTTGTTCTTGATGATAAGCATAAAACACTTAGTAGAATTTGTGTAAAGTCATTTTTGTAACTGTCAACGAAATGGCATGCTTTGCAGCATTCCGTTGACAGGAAGCTCATCAACGAAATGAGTGTTGTAGCAATTGCATTGTACAATACTTCACAGTATGATAGGCATTCTATTATATGTTTTAGATAGGTTTTCTAAGTCATGTTGACTATGTACTAGATAGGCAAAATAGGTTGGTTAATTGTAAATATGTTATGCCTTGTAATTCTGCCTAAGTGAAGACATGTCAACGGTATGAAGATTACTCTGTCAACGGTATGGAGTTTACCCATCAACGAAACGAGGGAAACACCATCAACGGAATGAAGAATGAAGCTATCAACGAAACACATCTCCTTGCTATCAACGAATCAATGTTGCTTTTTGAGCAGTTGACAAAGTGATAGTGACAGTTTACTGAACAGATCTAAAAGGAGATATGGAAGTGTACTTTGCATTGGAAACCATCAAAGTGGATACTGGAAATAAGGAAACATTCCAATTTCCAATAAGGCTCTTGGAAATGATTATAATGAGCATGAAGACAAAAGCAAAGATCTCCAAGGACCATTGGACAAAAGGAATGAAAAGCAAGCTACTGATGGTTACTACATTTATTCTTTAGTTTAACCAAACGTAGAATTGTAAACTTGGGATATATAACCAAGTGTAGCAGTTACTTTAGAATTAAGAGAAGAAACACAAATAGATTGTATTAGCTATTCTTGAGAGCAATTCTTCTCTACAACCTTGTAACTGAGCAGCTGTGTACTTTTGTATCACAGATTATTTCCGCAATAAAAAAACACTTCAGTTGGATCATCAAACAATCCAACTGAATTATTTATATCTTGTGTTTTTATTTATTCAGTTCAGTTTTATTTTATAAAGTGTTTTAGTTTCAAGAAAATATCAAGAATTGTATTCAACCCCCCCCCCCCCCTTCTACAATTCTGTTAGGTCATTTGGGAATAACAAGAGAGAACAGGTAAGTTAAAGCATGTACTCATGGCAGTGATTTTGCATGGCATACAATCAATGTTATTACAGACACTCATAGTTCTATGCATAAGGGGGGTTCTGTGTAAGTTACCATTGAGTTCAGTAGCATTGATCTTATCCTCAATTGGTTTCTTACAAACATGTGTTAAGTGATGAGTAGATCCACAGTTATTGCACAGTTTCCTAGAAGCACCTCCAACATTAGTGTATCCATTTCCTTTATTGACACCTACCTTACCATTCCTGTTTTTAGACTTGGGAGTTACTGGATTGACAGTATGTTCAGAAGTTGCTGTCGAACTTTCCTTGACAGTATCTTTTATTCCTACTGTCTTGACAGAAGGTTTGAAAGTTGCTGTCTTGGAACCATTCTTGACAATATCTTTGAAAGATTCTGTCTTGCCAACTGTGACAGCATCTTTTGAACTTACTGTCTGATTGCTTGGTAAGTTTACTGTCTTGGGGATTGTGACAGTATCCTTTCCATCCTTGAATGTGCTGTCAACACCTTCATCCTCATCAAGAATTTCTTGTTTGATGAGCATGGCTTCTTCATCAAACTCAATTTCAGCAGCTTTGAAAATAGGAGTTTTAACTTTCTTGAGAATGGTGGGTTTGACAGCAGCATTTCCAGGACAATCTTGAATCACAGTTTCCTTTCCAGGTCTTCTACCATAAGAAAAACCTATACCAACAGACTGATTTTCTGTATGCTTATCATTGTAATCCTGAACTATCTTTGATGAGTTTCTATAGGCCTTAATCTTAAATTCATTTTCAGCAATCTCATTCCTCAGGAATTCCTCAACCTCCTTAGCACATTTTAATTCATTTTTAAGTTTAGCATTCTCTTGAGCTAAAGAGCCTAGTGAACTGGTTTTGAGAACAAGAGAATCATTGTCAGACTGAAGTGTTTCATTTAGCTTACTTAGTCTAGAGATTTCCTCATTAGCAGCAGATAAGCTAGTATAGACATTGAACATTTCAGCACTTAAGTCTTTAATGGTTTTCTTATACTCATCAGTAGACATATCAAGTAAGACAAGTGAAGGTACCTGACTTGAAGGAGTTGATGCTACCTCATCAGTGCTAGCCATGAGAGCTAGATTGACATATTCTTCCTCTTCTTCATCATCAGAATCATCCCAACACTTTCCTTCAGCCACATAGGCTCTACCTTGATTTTTCTTGGAGTATCCACCAGTTCCTTTCTCATATCTTTGAACCTGTTTGGGTCTTTTGCATTCAGTAGCAAAATGACCAGGTTCTCCACAGTTGTAACATTTGAACTTTGATCTATCCACAAATCCAGTTTTGTATCCTCCTTTGGTTGAACTTCCCACAGCAGCCTTTGATGAGCTTCCTTTGCTGAACTTGGATGCTTGGCCTTGAGGCTTGTATGACCTATCCTTCTTGAACCTAAAGTTCTTGAACTTTTTGGCCATGTAAGCCATAGTAGGGTTGTCCATGCTTTCCAGTTCCTCCATTGTGTAGAAGTCTTCATCTTCCACATCTTTGAGCTGTAGTACCACTTTCTCATCATCTTCAACCACCTCTTCTATCTTCAAGGTCTGTGTTGGGGTTGATTGTGTGATCTGTAGTACTTCACTTGGCTGTGTGATCCTTGGCACATGTGCTACTAGGGCACTTGACATGTTAGCCATCTTGTTCCTTGTTCCACTTTGTATGGCTCTCTTTTGAAAGAGTTCGAGTTCATAAGATTTCAGAATACCATAAAGTGTCTCAAAGGTTATATTGTTGAGATCTCTTCCTTCTCGTATGGCTGTTGTCTTGTGTTCAAGGTGATCAGGCAGTGTGAGCAGGAACTTGACATTTAATTCTTTTCTGTCATAGTACTTGCCATGTATCTGTAATTCAGTTAAGAGCTTACTGAACCTTTCAAACATGGAGGTTAAGTCTTCACCAGGCTTGGCCATGAATGCCTCATATTGAGATATTAGAATTTGCCTTTGGTTGCCCTTAACCTCTTCACTTCCTTCACAGAGTAAGGCTAACCTGATCCACATCTCTTTGGCTGATGTGCAGCTTATCACACTTCCACACATGGCTTTATCCAGCGTGAGAGAATCGAGCAAGATAAGTTGCAAATGATCATCTAGCACCATTTTCTCCTTTTCAGGTTCCAAGATTTCTGAGGGATCTTTGGGAACCCAATGTGCAGGAACAATCTCACCATTCACTGTTGTGGCTTCAATTTCCTTTCTTGGTATGAAAGGACCATTCTCGAGTATACCTGGGTATAGTGGATTTGCAGCTTTGATAAACAACAAGATTTTTCTTTTCCAAATGCTGTAGTTCTCTTTATCAAATGCTGGGATCTTGATACTGTTTGATTTCTGCATTTTCTTCGGGATCTCAGATATGTATGTTAATCTGAAAGCTCTGATACCAGTTGTTAGTCCTTGTGTATTGCAGAAGGAGGGGGGATGAATGCAATACTGATAAAATTCAATCTAAATTTCAACAACTAAAATCAAGATTAGACGTTATCAGCAATATATGCAATCACGAACAGTATTCAGTAAGAACAAGATTCACAAAATAAATGTTTTATTTATTTTGCAAAGTGTTGCTACAACCTCAAGAAAGAATTCTCGAGCTTCGGGTTTTCTTCAAAGACACTTGCTTGTCTTCGTTACTCTTCTAGAATGAATTGATAGTAGGTATAAGACTAACCCTATCACTATCAGTCACGGGTTTGTGAAGCTGCTGTCACTGTCAAGTGGCAGCTTCTTACAGATTGTCTTACCCATGTGACTTTCCTAAATTGCTAACATGTCAGATATACATTACAAAGAAAGCAACCTAGATTCATTCCATTTCCAGCTAAACCAATTCAGCAGATAAAGACTTGACCTTGCTCTTGAATTGATTCGCTTTTGTTTTGCAGTGCTTGAAGCTTCTGTCGTAGTCTTGCAGACTTGGTGCAGCTTAGGGATACTGCATCACGCCTGTTTCTTGAACATTTAAACTGTCACGGGATTTGACTGAGAAAGATACCTAGCATAAGGATCTTTATTGAGACAGTTACTTTTGCCGCAAAGCTTGCTGTCACAGGAATGATCTTTTGGTGACAGTATGAGTTCCCCGCATAGAGTGCTGTCGAGGATCCCAAACTTGCTGTCGAGGGCAATAGTTGCTGTCGCGTAGTCTTCCGCCAATGTTGTTGTCAGAGTGAATATGCTGTCGTGACTTGCAACATTCTGTCTTCTTGTAATCTTACTGTCACAGCTTTAGGACAGTAACCTTTATTCATGTTGTCATCCAAAAAGCATTCTTTGAGGCTTGAACACATAAGTGAACTTCTTTCAAACAATACAACTAGAATAACATTACATACTGATTACAAGAACATACTTTGGCTATGACAGTATGTTCTACTTAATTTGAAAAATTAAGTACAATCAAAGTTAAGTTGTTTCAATGCTATCACCCATAAATCCCAACAGATATGTTGTATGACAGGAAAATTTGATCCATGCTACGATCCTGAAGATTCTGGTCTCTCGGTTCAAAAATCTTTTAGAGGAAGGCTCCGTGTACAACATCAAAAATCTGAAAGTTGTTTCAAGTACAGGGAAATATAGACCACTATCACATGGGTCTAAATTGCTCTTCATACGCATAACGTTGTCTAAGAGATTGGAAGAAGGCATTGTCAACATATCACTGCATGGATTTCAGTTCATATACAGATATGATTGATGTACGTATTAATGACACCAACATACTCTCAGGTTTTTGATGCAGTAATATATTAGAGTAATATATAAGTAATACTATTATATAAGTTATAATTCAAACTATCATGTTCTAATATTATTTTTTCTATGTTGATTTAGATGTTGTGGGCTGCTTGACCTACTTGGGTGGCATTGAAGTTGTCAAAGGCGGTTGGGAAAAAAGAGATCTCAAAATTGTCGCAAATTAGTAAGTTATGCATTATATTAATTTTAATATAACTGTTAATTGTTTTTTATTGTTCTTGTAATTTTATATTACTTCTTTGGTTACCCTAATTTATTTGTTTTACGTATTTAATTTGTTCTAATTTTTTCTTAAACAGCTCCATCACCAGTACCATAACTTTGTAGGAAAAGTAGGCCGAGATGGTTGATACAAATTTATACAAGGAGGATGGTGACCCTATATAATAATTGTCACACCTACCCAGATTACAAAATTTAAAAGTAATTATCTTTATTAATGTTTTTATAATATATAGTTTTAGAAATTGCACATATATAAATCTATCTTATCTCGATTGAACGAATATCATTAGATATTATACAAATATTTGTTTCATTGATATTATTGATTTAATTCTTATATTAGTTTTTTAACCATTTATTTACTCTTATATGCAGATACAATTAGTTTTTCTACCACAAGAAATAGTAAAATTTATACAAATCTGGATACACCGTATGTGTCATCCCTGAGAGAGAGATTTGCTCACATCTCTACTAAATTGCAAATCAGTGAAAACTCTCTCCCCATAATGTCGCATGAGGAAAAAATGTTTATTAATAGGATGAACATCGAGGAATTGATGGAAGCAGAGTGGGGTGAAGACCTAAAGGTTAATTTTGCACATTTTTTGTTTAGCTAATTTATTTTACGTACCTTGCACTTAACCTCAATTATTATCAATGTTATTTTTGTTATCATATTTATACTCTAATCATATTACTATATGAACAAATTGTTACGGTAAAAGCTGAGATTTTTGGGATTGATAATACCCATAACTGGTACTACATTGGCTGTAAAACATGCTTCACAAAGTTGGACTTTTGTGAGGGACATTATAGATGCAAGCCTTGCAACGAAATTATTGACCATCCTCTCATCATGTAAGAAATTAATTTAATAACTTTATTTTATATTTTGTTTATACATATATTAATCTTACTATGATTTGTGTGTTTATACAGGTTTAGAATACAAATAAAAGTTAAGGATAAGACGGGAGATACAACTTTTGTACTATTCAACAATATAGCAGAACCATTGTTAGACACATCAGCAAATAAGATAATGAATAAATTATTTTAAGACAACAATGATGTTCCAAAAGAGCTTGAAGGATTATTTGAAAAAGATATAGTGTTTAAGTTACGATTGAATGTTTATAATCTCAAAGAAGGATTACACAGTTTTACTGTTGCTGAAATATTTGAGCCAAAAGAAATTTTGGAACAAGTGTACAAATTGAAGAAATCAGTCAAGGTACATTCTAATTTATTATAGCTTATGTGTAATTAATTAATTAGTTTAAAAGTCTAATATCATATGCACTATATAATGTAAAAAATAAGTTGTACATGATTTTTCTTCTTCATGCAACTATTTTGAAACACTCATTATATTGCAGGATTCTAAAGATTCTGCTACATCCGAGACTGCTGCTATTTTTTTGCATGGCAATGGAGCTGGTGATGCAGGCAATGGAGCTAAAGAAAATTTGAAACAAGAGTACAAGTTGAAGAAATCAGTTAAGACATATTCTAATTTATTACTATAATTTATGTATAGTCAACTTCATTAGTTTAAAACTCTAATATCATGCACTATTATCTATATAAAAATATTGTACATGAATATTTTTCTAAGCACTCGCTGTATTGCAGGATTCTAAAAGTTCTCCGACGCCCGAGACTTCGCATGACAAAAAGAAAAGGAAAGTATCAATTGAGGACAATGAAAAGGACAACGGAGTTGGTGATGGATACAGTGGAGGTGGTGACAGAGGCAATAGAACATGTATTTAGCATTATGCTACCGCCTAATTAAACATGTGTTTTCAATCTTACTTTTTAGTATTAAATAATATGTACTAAATATTTCGCATTATACTTTTAAACTACATTGATAATGTTAGATATAATTGCTGACGTTTGTTTATCAGTGTTTAAGCAACAGGTACTGACCAGAGTTTATCAGAAGCCGGTCAGAGTTTATTTAAAGTCTGACAGGGTGAAGAGTTTAAAGGAAGCCGGTCAGAGTTTATTTAAAGTCTGACAGGGTGATAGTTGAATTAGCTGTCGGTGCTGAATTGAAGATTCTAGAAGCAATATATTCTGAAGATGGAAAGAAGCAGAATATATTGATACAGCTAAGGAAACAGAATAGAAGATAAGAAGCAATCCTTAATTGATATAACTTGTATAGCTAATTTGTAGGAATATCAATTAGATAAGGATTGTGTAACTGTGTACTATATAAACACAGATAGGTTATCCCTAGAAGGGACGCGATTATTGAATTATTATTCTTGTAACCTAGAAGCTCTTTGTGATTCATTAACATCATAAAGAGAGAAGCTGTTAATACGATTACAGTTTTATTGATTCATAAACAGTGTTCTTGATTATTGTTATTCTCATATATACTTGATTATATTGTGTATTCGGCCTAACAATTGGTATCAGAGCCAAGGCTGTTTAATATATACAGTTTTACGATTCAAACACAGTAATAATCATGTCTGAAGAAAATCAAATTGCTCCCAAGGCTGAACAGGTTAAGCCTAATTCTGTGAGTCGATATGAAACAATCAGGGTTCCAATTCTCAGGCCTGTAGAGTATCCAATTTGGAAGGTAAAGATGACCATGTTTCTGGAGGCAACAGATCCAGAATATCTTGACAGAATTTATGATGGTCCTCACAATCCAACCAAACTAGCCCCTGTTGTTGATGGTCAAGAACAAAAGACTGTTCCAAAGGAAAAGAAAGATATGACTCCTGAGGACATCTCATCAATTGCAAAGGATGCAAAGGTTAGACATCTTCTCCACAGTGCTTTAGATAATGTTATGTCTAACAGAGTAATTGGCTGCAAGACTGCCAAAGAGATTTGGGATGCTTTAGAAGTCAGATGCCAGGGAACAGGTGCTATTAAGAAAAACAGAAAGACAATACTCACACAGGAGTATGAGCACTTTGATTCAAGACCTAATGAAACCTTGACTGAGACTTATGACAGATTTTGCAAACTATTGAATGATTTGTCTCTGGTTGATAAAGAATATGAGCTTGAAGAATCTAATCTCAAGTTTCTGTTATCTCTACCTGAAAAGTGGGATCTAAAGACAACAACAATAAGAGATAATTATGAACTTGCTGATACAGAACTTGATGAAATCTATGGGTTGTTGAAAACTCATGAACTGGAGATAGAACAAAGGAATAGAAGATTGAGTAAAAAGACAAAATCTGTTGCTCTCAAAGTTGAGGAGAAGCCCATTGAAAAGAAAATCTCAAGGAAGAAAGCCAAAGGAAAAGCATTGGTTGTAAACTCTGAAAGTGAGTCATCAAACTCTGATGATGACTCAAACTCTGATGAAGCTTCTGACTCTGAGGATGATGAAGAGGAGTTGATGCAAATGGCTGCCTTGATGGTTAAGACATTTAAAAAGATGGGATTCAAGAACTTCAAGAAGGGTAAAAGATTCTCAAGGAGAGATTCAAATTCTGAGAAGAAGAATTTCAGAAAGTCTGATGGAAGGGATACCAAGTCTGGAAAGAAGGACAAATCTGAGATCCAGTGCTACAAGTGCAAAGAGATGGGTCACTATGCTCCAGAGTGTAAGAAAGGAAGAACTGAGAAAGCACTCATCTCTAAAGGCAAAGACTGGGCAGATACTTCAGATTCTGATGATGGAGTAAATTATGCTCTTATGGCAACTGTCAAAGATGAGAATGAATCATCAGAAAATAAGGTACCCCTAACTACTTATGCTTATGATACTGATAATATTTCTGAATTAAGAATTTATCTTAAGAACATACATGTTAGTTATAGGGATCAGACTTTAGAGAATGAAAGGATTAAATCTGAGAATCTTAGTCTTAAAGATAGAAGCAAGTTTCTTGAAAGAGAACTTGAGAATATGAAGCAGATTCAAAAAGAAAGAGATGATGCTGTTTATGTTGAACATGAGTTGCTTAAAAGGTATAGGCAACTAGAATCTGATTTAGAGAAGGAAAGAAAAATAATTAAAACTTGGACTAATTCTGGTAGAGATACACATCAAGTGTTTCAGACAGATTCTGTAGGTTTAGGGTACAGTGAGGAAGATGAACTTAGATTTCAGGACAAAATCAAGTTAAGAGCATTCACAAATTCATATTCATCTCCTGTAACATTTGTTCCTGAATCTAGCAAGCTAAAATCTGTAGTTGTGAAAGAAGCAGTTATGGAGCCAGTTGAAGCTTGTGTTGAACAAGTGGATATTGAATCTAAAACAGAGAAGCCTGTTGAGCCAGAAGCTGTTAAAGAACCAATTAGAGTCTGTGAGAAACAGGTTAATGTTGGTTTAATGACAGGAAAACAGTTCAAACATAAGCTCAAAGAGGTAAAGTCTGCCATGAAACCTAAAGGGTCCAAGAAAAATAGGAATGGAAAAATAGGCATAAATAATAGAAATAATCACTTGCCTAATGCTGGTGCTTCAAGGAAAACATGTTACAATTGTGGTAGTTCTAATCATCTTGCTAGATTTTGCAATAAGAACAAACATATTAATTCTTTACCTTCTACTTCAGAAGTAAAAAATGATTGTGTTAGAATAAGACCACAGACTTTATGCACACATTGTGGGAGCACTTGGCATTCTATTTACACATGTAGGAGTTATCATGCAATTTATCATAATTATTATGAGCTAAAACCCAACTTGAAATGGGTTAGAGCAAACTCTGCTAGTATAAAATCTGACAATGTTAGTTTAAACTCTGATAATACTGATTCCGCTGCAAAAGCTAACACTGTTAAGAAAGGCAAAGGATCCAAGCAAGTCTGGATCCTTAAAACTAACACTTAGTGTTGGTTTGTGATTGCAGGGCATAAGAGAAAGCACACTTATCTTGGACAGTGGATGCTCAGGACACATGACTGGAAATAAAGCCCTGCTATCAGACTTTGAGGAGAAGGCTGGCCCAAAAGTTTCCTATGGAGATGGCAACATAGGACACACTCTGGGATATGGCAATATTAATCTTGGAAGTGTCATCATCACAAATTTAGCTCTAGTCTCAGGACTCAAGCATAATCTGTTATCTGTGAGTCAAATCTGTGACAGAGGAAACCATGTAGATTTTCATAGTGAATACTGTGAAGTCATCAGTAAATCTACTGGAAAAGTTGTTCTAGTTGGACACAGGCATAACAACATTTATGAAGCAAGTTTGGTAACAAACTCTGATGGAAAAACAGTGTGTCTGACTGCAAGAATGTCAAATGAAGAGAGTTGGAATTGGCACAAGAAGCTCTCTCATCTCAATTTGAACAACATAAATGAGCTAATAAGAAAGGATCTTGTAAGGGGACTTCCAAAATCAATACTCAGTCTAGATGGCCTATGTGATTCTTGTCAAAAGGCCAAGCAAAGGAAGTCATCTTTCAAGAGCAAATCTGAATCTTCAGTAGTGGAACCTTATCATCTTCTACATGTTGATCTCTTTGGACCAGTGAATGTGATGTCCATGGGCAGAAAGAAATATGCTCTAGTAATTGTTGATGAATATACTAGATATACATGGGTGTATTTCTTGTCAAAGAAGGATGAAACTGCTCAAACTCTGATGGATCATGTAAATCTACTGGACAAAGGATCACAGCACAAAGTCAAAATTATAAGGAGTGATAATGGAACTGAATTCAGAAACTCAATCATGGAAGCTTTCTGCAAGGAAAGAGGAGTGAAACAAGAGTTTTCTGCACCTGGAACTCCACAGCAAAATGGTGTAGTTGAAAGGAAGAACAGAACTTTAATTGAAGCAGCCAGAACTATGCTTGATGAAGCAAAATTACCAACATATTTCTGGGCAGAAGCTGTTCAAACTGCTTGTTTTACTCAAAATGCAACATTGATCAACAAGCATGGGAAAACACCATATGAGATGGTGAAAAATAAGAAGCCAAATTTGAAATATTTTCATATATTTGGATGCAAATGATTTGTGTTGAAGACTCATCCTGAACAGTTGACAAAGTTCGAGTTAAAAGCTGATGAAGGAATCTTTGTTGGTTATCCATTGTCAACAAAAGCATTCAGAGTTTACAATCTAAGAACTAAGGTGATCATGGAATCCATACATGTGTCATTTGATGACAAGAAAATAATTGGACTTGAAGACAAGGATGGATATGATCAACTACGTTTTAAAAATGAAGATCTATTCTCTGATGATATAAACTCTGATGAAGCAGGTTTGACAAACTCTGACGAAGCATACTCTGAACCTCTACTGGTAAATACTGGAGAAACTGGAAATTCTCAAATTGAACAAAATAGAGAACCGGTTGAGGGGGAGCGTGAAGAAGCTCAACAAGACACGGCAAGTGAGTCAGTTGAGGAAACTGATTCAAACTCTGACAGTTCAAACTCTGAGCCATCCAATTCAGGGGGAGCCTCAGATAATGCAGAAAGTCAACATATGAATCAGGAAAGCATGGATCAAGGGGGAGGATCCAATAATGATGCAAGAAACCACTTACCAACAGCAAGAAAGTGGACACAGGCACACACACCTGATCTCATAATTGGAGATCCTGATGCTAGTGTGAGAACTAGAAGTGCAACAAATAATGAGTGTCTGTATCATGCTTTCTTGTCTCAAACAGAACCAAAGAAAGTGGAGGAAGCTCTTCAAGATGCCAATTGGATTACAGCAATGCAAGAAGAGTTAAATGAATTTGAAAGAAATGAAGTCTGGACACTTGTACCTAGACCAAAGAATAGATCAATTGTAGGTACAAAGTGGGTTTTCAGAAACAAGACTGACAGTGATGGTGTGATTACAAGAAACAAGGCTAGACTTGTGGCTAAAGGTTATTCACAACAGGAAGGAATTGACTATGATGAAACCTTTGCTCCAGTTGCAAGATTGGAGGCCATAAGAATTTTTCTGGCCTATGCTGCACACAAGAAGTTTAAAGTCTTTCAGATGGATGTAAAAAGTGCTTTTCTCAATGGGAAGCTTGAAGAAGAAGTGTTTGTTGAACAACCACCAGGATTTGTAGATCCCAAGCATCCAGATTATGTCTACAGGCTTGACAAGGCATTATATGGACTAAAGCAAGCACCAAGAGCATGGTATGAAACTCTTGCTCAATTTCTTTTAGAAAGTGGGTTCACAAGAGGTACAATTGATAAAACCTTGTTTTATTTCAATTCTGGTGATGATTTGCTTTTAGTTCAAATTTATGTAGATGATATTATTTTTGGATCTACTAATGACAAACTTTGTAAGAAGTTTGCAAAGCTTATGCAATCCAGGTACCAAATGAGCATGATGGGAGAGCTTAGTTATTTTCTAGGCTTACAGGTCAAGCAAACAGATGATGGTATTTTTATCAATCAAGCAAAATATACCAGAAATCTTCTCAAGAAATTTGGTATGCTTGATAGCTCATCTGCTACAACTCCCATGGCTACAGCAACAAAGCTAGACAAAGACACAGGAGCCTCAGTAGATATGACAAACTACAGAGGAATGATAGGGTCTTTACTGTATCTTACTGCAAGTAGACCTGATATCATGTATGCAACATGTCTTTGTGCAAGATTTCAAGCAGATCCCAGGGAGCCTCATCTCACAGCTATAAAGAGGATCTTCAAATATCTCAAAGGAACCATAACCTTGGGTTTGTGGTATCCTAGAGAATCAGAGTTTAAGTTAATTGGTTACTCTGATGCAGATTTTGCAGGCTGTAAGATAGACAGAAAAAGTACAAGTGGAAGCTGTCAATTTTTAGGTGACAGATTAGTTTCTTGGTACAGCAAGAAACATAAGTCGATTTCCACATCCACAGCTGAAGCAGAGTATATAGCAGCTGGTAGCTGTTGTGCACAGATTTTATGGATGAAGAATCAATTGCTGGATTATGGGTTAAGGTACTCTAAAATACCTATTTTCTGTGATAACCAAAGTGCTATTGCTATGACAGGAAATCCAGTACAGCACTCCATGACCAAGCACATCAGCATAAGGTATCATTTTATCAGAGAACATGTGGAAGAAGGGAACATTGAGCTTCATTTTGTGTCTACAGACCAACAACTTGCAGATATCTTCACCAAACCTTTGAGTGAAGCTACTTTTACAAGATTGGTAAATGAACTTGGGATGATCTCTGGTTCTGACTAGAGATACGGGTTAGACTCAAAATCTATACATGTTTGATTTTTAATGCTCATGATTCCTTGCATGTATCAACTGTTATGAGTACGAGTGTCATAAACTCTGTCGGTTAAACTCTGATGCTAAACTCTGTTAGTCATAAAATGTTGGTCATACTCTGATTGTTACAGTTTAATGCTATACTCTGATTGTAATTTTGTCTGAAACATATGGACCAATGAAGAAATTTGTATGAAGCATAATTCTCAGTAAGTAATTGTGAATCCTTAAGAGTTGTATAAATTCTGATCTCAAATATGTGCAGTAAGCTAACACAGCATGATACTGTCTCTGTATTTATACCATCTCTTAGTTTATTGATCCTATACACTGAGTCTGTATTAGCTGTTTGCATTTTCTCTCATAAATTAATTGTATTAACTGATGAAAAGTCTAAACTCTGATTATTAATTGCAAATAATTCACCCTCAAATCAAAAGATGCCAAAAAGAGCACAAATTCCTTTGAGATCATGTTGTGCCTAGGAAGATCCAGGAACTTATTGTATGAAATAAGGGCTAAAATCTTTGATTTTTGTTGACTAGTGCCAACCACTGATTACTGGAAAAATATATAAAAAAAAATAATAATAATAATAATAAAAAATATATATATATAAAGGGGGTGAAAAATAAAAGACATATCCAAATGAAAGGATATCAGTAATACAGAGTTTAGATATAAAAATCAGATTCTATGTTATACATGAGAGTTTAGGCAACCAGTTTTTACTAATTTAGTTTGTGGATTTTATGCACTTTGAGATGATCTAAATATTGATTTCGGTAAACTCTGCTATTCCACAGACATATTTTCACACCTGTACAGTTTGAGAAAAGAGTTTATTGACAAAGAAGGACAAATGGTAAACACTGATGTATTGTGTGACATATGCCGAGGTAACTTTGTTTTAATCTCTGATGGTTAAAATAATTTCTTTGTTTCAGACATTTTATAATTTTGAGATTAGACATTTGTTTTGAAAATTTAAAACGAGTATGATTGGAAAGTTGTTCAAGAAAGTTTTAAACAGAGGAGAGCGGTTAATTGCATAGAAAAGTGTAACAGGCGGTAATTATTGCTGTTTTTACTGCGCATGCATATTGGAAACTGCCAATTTTTTGCTGTCAGTAACTGCATGTGTGACACGTGTCCCATTCACATGATTACAGGAGTAAGACAGTTGTGTATTGATGATTAAAAACTCTTCAGTTTTTAATCTTTAATTTTCTTTTAAATACAATACACACATCTTCAGTTAAACTTTTCACATCTTACTCATACACATCTATTATCACACACACATAGTCACAAACACCGTTCTACACATAAACTATGTTAAGCTTTCGCATCAATTACTGTTCTTTCTTCAAAATCTTCTAATGGCAACCACAGCTTTCGTTTCGTCTGGGTTAGAGTTCGTTCCAACCAACTATACCGCACCACTAAACACTGCAAACGCACCAGAAGCATTTCATATGATTCAAAAGTTTCTTGCTCAGTCAGCGATTGGGCGTGCTTTAGTTGAACCAGCCAAACTTTCTGGTTTACAAATCAAGGCGTTCTGGGAGTCAGGGGTTTATGATGATGGTGGTGAAACTGGGAACCCATCCATAATCTTTGAGTTTGAAGAAACAGAGTATGTTATTACTGCTGGTACTGTTCGAGCTGCAATGGGGTTTCCTGAGTATCCTTCTTATACCATTGGAATGGGTGACTCTGATTTGCTAAGGATGATGAGAGAGATTGGGTATTCTGGTCCCTTGAATAAAATTGGACAACTGAAGCGACCGTTCTTAAGGAAGGAGTGGAGCTTCTTCTTTGATTGCATCACGAGAACGTTCGGAAAGAAATGCACAAACTGGGATGCTATTCCCACGGACAGTCTGCAAATCGGGTATTCTCTTTTATTCGATAATCATTTTGATTTTAAGAAAGATTTTTGCTCAAAGGCAAAGCAGGTCAAGAGTAAACTCTGATAGACAAACAAACTCTGACAAGATAAACTCTGGTGGCCAATCTACTTCAAAACTCAAGAGTTTAGTTGTTTCAACTAATCCATCTACTGATGAAGAGATTGCTGCTAAGATATTCATGAAAGAGCATGGAAAGAATGTCACTATTGAAGATATCCAGGCTGAAGAGCAAATGCTTGCTGAGGAACACAAGAAAAATCTTGAAGCTGGAATCTACAAGAAACAGGAAATCAAGGCTCCTAGAAAGAAAGAAGTTGGTATTTCTATCAAAGAGAATACACAACAGAGTATACAATGTACAAGGAGACCTGTGATTGGAAACACTGATAAGGGTAAAGGCATAATGATTGAAGAGCCTAACCTAGAGAAGAAAGATAATTCAACCTCTGACATTGCTCAAGTTGAAACAAGATTAGCTAAATCAACCTCTGACGCTGCTCAAGTTGATGATACTACTAAAGTTATGACAACCTCTGACGTTGCTCAAGTTGTACAGAAATCTACACAACTTCCAGGATTCTGCAAACCAAAAATTCTTGAAGACTTAAAGCTTGAAGCTGTGAATTTCTCTGAAACCAGAACAGTATTGGGAAAAGAAGCCTATGATAAATTTGGACTGGGTTCACACAGAGAGAGAAGAACAAATAACAGATCTCAAGACAACATTTCACTGGCAGAATCTGGTATTATTACTCAAGAAAATCTTGATATGCTAGACTCTGTTCAAATGATCTTTCATAAGGTGTTGAAGAAGGAATTTTTGTTGTACTTTATGAATGATGGAAGAGTTTATAAGGTTGCAGAGTCTGACATAAATCTCAAATCTTATCAAGAATTGGAGTATGTTCTGTACTTGTTAAAAGTCAAAAATAGAAATACTCACAATGCTGCTTCAGTTATCAGAGAAAAGATGCTGAGATCGAAGATGATGCTTGGAGGAGGAGTATCAAGTGCATACATTCCCAAATACAGAGATGCACATGGGAAGATTGTTGAGATGAAAAGAAACAGTGCTAAGTTCAGAACAGCACTGGGTACAAAAGTTCTTGAATTTAATTTAGAATCTGATAAAGCTTATTACATTCGGCTAGGAAATGAGATGAGGAAGAATTCCATCTATTCTCTGAGAGCTGCAATTTATCAGACTGGAGAATCTGATCCAGAGTTGAAAGAAGTGAAGAAGATCATGGTGGAAGAGCTAGAAAGAGCTGAAAAGAAATTGCTATCAGACTATATCAGGACAGTGCCTGATATTCAAGAAATCAAGTAAAGTCTGACTGTAAGTTTTTAATATATTTTCTATTCTAAGTCAAATTTAAACTCTGTTTTAAATTAAACTCTGTTATATGTTAAACACTGCATTTGTTAAATGTTTTTGACATCATCAATTATATGTTTAACTTGTACATTTTATTATGAACAAGTTGGGGGAGATTGTTAGATATAATTGCTGACGTTTGTTTATCAGTGTTTAAGCAACAGGTACTGACCAGAGTTTATCAGAAGCCGGTCAGAGTTTATTTAAAGTCTGACAGGGTGAAGAGTTTAAAGGAAGCCGGTCAGAGTTTATTTAAAGTCTGACAGGGTGATAGTTGAATTAGCTGTCGGTGCTGAATTGAAGATTCTAGAAGCAATATATTCTGAAGATGGAAAGAAGCAGAATATATTGATACAGCTAAGGAAACAGAATAGAAGATAAGAAGCAATCCTTAATTGATATAACTTGTATAGCTAATTTGTAGGAATATCAATTAGATAAGGATTGTGTAACTGTGTACTATATAAACACATATAGGTTATCCCTAGAAGGGACGCGATTATTGAATTATTATTCTTGTAACCTAGAAGCTCTTTGTGATTCATTAACATCATAAAGAGAGAAGCTGTTAATACGATTACAGTTTTATTGATTCATAAACAGTGTTCTTGATTATTGTTATTCTCATATATACTTGATTATATTGTGTATTCGGCCTAACAGATAACTTGTCTGATTTTAATATATTTTGAATATGCACTAAAGGTCTATTGAGATTGATAATTACTGTCATTTTCTTAGCTTTTTTTAATTATTATGTTTGTTTCAATAAAGATGGAATTTTGCTAAGATTTGAAATATTACAAACTATAAGATTTATAATATATAATATAAATTATATTTTATCTTTTCTAATAATACTATATAAATATAAGTAATATTATATGTTTATATATATATATATATATATATATATATATACTAGCTTAAAACCCGTGCGATGCACGGATTGTTAATTGTTATTTTATTATTATATTTTAAATATTTTATTAATTGTATTTGTTAAAAATAATAAGTAGGCATGTTAAAATAGCTAAATACTTTTAATTAATTAAAAACATTAAAACATATTTTAAAATAAATAATAAAAAAAAGGTAACATATATTTAGTTTAAATAGTTAAATGCCCGTGATATTTTTGAAAAATGAGGTTTTAAAATTTAATAATTAAAAGTATTTAAATTCGTTTTAAAATAAATAAGTAAAGGATTTCCTGTGATATTTTTGGGAAAAAAATGAATTTTAGTGAGAAAAATAGAAAAAGTAAATTGAAAAACACAATTTCCCGTGATATATTTAGAAAAGAAGGGACTTTGTTAGAAAAAATCTATAATGTGTTTTAGAGTAATTGGTTATAAATAGGTATTTGATTATTTATATTTTAATATTCTTAGTGATTGCATTTGTTAAGAAAAATAAGTAGACATGTTAAAATAGGTAAACTTTTTAAAAATAATTATAATATTATATGTTTAAAAATAAATAACTAAAGGTTTGTCCGTAATATTTTTGGAAAATGAGGGGTTTTAGTATGAAAAAATAGAAAAAACTAACATGTTTTAGTTAAAAAAGGTAATTGCCATGTTTGAAAAAGTAGGGGAATTTGTTAGAAAAAATAATGTATTTTAGGGAAAAAAGGTAATTGGTTATAAATAGGCAATATTATTATTTAATAATATATTTCTATAAATAAGTAATGTTAATTAATTAAAAACATGAAATATAGTTAAGGGCAATTAAGTAAAATCACAACGTACCATACCGACCAACCAAACTTTTAATGTTTCGTCTATTATATAATAGTATTGATTGATAGTATAAATATATATGTTGCCCGTGTTACTTTTAAAAAATTAGTTGTTTAAATTAGAAAATAGAAAATTATATTACCTTTCTATATATATGTTGCTCGTGTTACTTTTAGAAAAATTAGTTGTTTAAGTTAAAAAAAATAAAAAAGGTTATGTGTTTAGCTGAAAAGGGTAAGTGATTATTCATTAATAATTATATATACCAATATTATCATTACATATTTATTTTGCATGTGTTATATTTAGAACATGAGTTGTTTTAGTTAGAAAATGTAAAACATATAATGTGTTTTAGCTGAAAAAGGTAATCAATTATAAATATGTAATAATAGTACCATTTTATAGGGTTAAATATCAAAGTGGCCACTGAAGTGAAGATCATATATCATTTTCATCACTGATCTCAGCGGGATATCGTTTCAATCACTAAAGTCATCATAAACATCAAACAGATAACTCTAAATATGTATTCGAAAAGTAAAAATAACTTTTCTCGAGTTCTACACATATTGTTTTTAATATTACTGCAACCAAATGAAAAGTTATGAATTCTAGTATTTTAGATAATTTATTTAGATTTTAAAAAATTCATTTACTATTTATTGTTAATTAAATCAAAGTAAATAACTATAAAATTAAAAATTAATAGTAAATAATTTTTTTAAAATCTAAATATAATATCATAAATACTAGAGTTCATAACTTTTCATTTGGTTGCGGTAACATTCAAGAAATATGTGTAGAACTCGATATAAATTATTTTTACTTTTCGAACACATATTTAGAGGTATCCGTTTGATATTTGTGACGAATTTAATGATTAAAGTGATACCTCGTTGAGTTGAGTGATGAAAGTGATATATGGTCTTCACTTCCGTGATCACTTTGAGATTTAACCCCCATTTTATATATATATTACCTATTTTATTTTTAGAAGATGAGTTATTTTAGTTAGAAAAAAAGATAAAATATGTAATGTATTTTAGCTAAAAAAAATAATTGGTTATATATAGGCCCGACCCAAATTATAGATAGGTCCGATCCAAATACCGACCGATTGACCGACGACCGACCAAAACTTTTAATGTTTCGTCTTTAATAATATAGTATAGATGACAATTGTATCGGTCCAACAAAATAAAAAATCAAACTATATAAACAAACAAAATATGTAAATATTTTATTATAGTACCTACCCAAATGCAAATTTTATAGAATATATTTTATTTGATAATTTAAATAATTTTGTAGATATTAATTTCATAATTTTTATTCTAATATTTTTTTTCTTAACAAATATATTCTAATGCCGCTGCGAAGCACGACTTAGTAACCGTGTTAATTAATATTGTTATGCTAATATAATACATTATCAATGATATATGATGCTTTGGGCGCAATTCCGTTATAACAGAAAACTTTAAAACGGCTAAAGGTCTGAAACCATAAGATGGGATGAAGCTTTTTTCCCGGATTAAGAATGTGGCCAACGTTGAAAAAGCTGGCGGTGGAGCCGTGGAGCACCTCCTTCCACAGTCCCACTTCACTTATCTGGATAATATATAGCTGTGACAATCATCTTTTTTGTATATATTGCGGGAGTCGTTTTCTTGTCTCTTTCTTTGGTCTCAACTCTCAACTATCGCGCATTGTCATAATCAATATCTCAGATTCCATTTTTCTTTCCATCTAGAAATCTCATTTTGTCCAAATCATTACTATTTCGTTAAGCATCATCTTTATTAGGAAAGGAAAAACGTATCTCAAATTGTTTCTCAAATGACAAGTGGATCAATTTTAACAATATGAACCCTCTGCATTTACAACAACTACTACAGTAATCAAGCATTTTTATTTTGCCAAATCACCCATTTGAGAACATTTTTTTATAACAAATTTGGAATACTCGGAAAGGAAAATAAGAAAAATATTAGAAATCATATTAGAAATCTCAAAAATTATATTATTTTTTCCCTAAATAATAACGTGTGACCTGTCTAATTGGTAATTTTCGATATTAAATCACATGCCAAAATATATATACCCATAAATCAAAACCGGTCTTATATCATGAAAAAGTTTTAATAACTGTTTTTGAAGATTAATCACCGCTCAATTTGTTAGGAGTAAATTATAAAGTGGTGACCAAAATTTATATCAAATTTCAAAAAAAATTGTCAAGTTTTTAAATTCGCAAATCGATGAACATTTTTTATTTTCACTTTCTAGAAAATGATTTTATTAATTTGTCTAACGAAAAAGAGAGCCAATATTTTAAAAAATAGAAATAAAATCTAACCATATTTTTAAGAAAAAGACTGACGCGAGATAATTTTTTTTTCAAAATTATAACACAAAAGCTCGAGATAATCAAACTTAAAATCTTGACAGCTTTTTTGAAATTCTCTCTATAATTTCCTCTTTTATTAATCATGATATATTTGTCATTATATGGAAACATCTCTTCTAACTATCTTGAGTGGAGGAAAGACTCACGTATATCTTATCTACACTTCTATGTTCCCTTTCTGATATTAACCAACATTTGTAATTTTTTTAGCTAATTCCATCATTTGTCATTCTATCTGTGAAGACTTGTGGGGTGAGATTGAAACTCGTATTTGTCGGAGATAATAGTAACAATAGATAATTATATTCTATAATATATCGTAAATTTAAGAACAAGTAAATAAATCAAATACAAAACAAACACGAAGGTAAGACAATAATAATAATCAGTAACAACAATATAAAAGATGGATTGCTCTTCTGTTTTACTAGATTTGGGATCTAAAGTAACAAAACAGAAAAATAAACAAAATAGGTTTTATTTGTTATTTATATTATCCTGATTAAATAATATTAATATTACAAAATATATCCATAGTCTGATTATGAAAATAATCCTTACTCAATATATTTAATATTAATAATTAAATAATTAACATAAATGAATAAATTTGTAATAAAAAAATACATAGAGTTCTTACCAGCCGTACAAGCATTCTAAATATATTTATGGATTCCACTAAAAAAAATATGTTATATCCAAACATAAAACTTTAAATACTCATAGTAAGGAATAAGTTCCCATCTTGAAATTAAATTGTCAAAAAACGAAAGAAAAAAGGAAAGAATTTTTAAATTTGAAACTGCAAAATATATGATATGGTAATGTCTTTTTGTCCATCTACTTTTTAAGTTGGAGCTTGTTCTAAATATTTAGATCGATAATATTGGTCAGAAAAACACTAGTTATTGTTTTATTTTTGTAAGAAAGCATCTTTTGTTGTTATGGTTTGAAGTTAAACACGTACCCCCGGAATATTTGAGACCGATTGTGCCTGCGGTTGTTCATACCATTAATGATGAACTACAGAACAACCCATGATCTGCGACATAAAAATGTAAAATCTTTTGTATTGTGGAGCACCTTTATAGTAGGACACTCCAACTTCAATTTAAATGCTACGAGATTGCTAGCTAGCTTGCAACATTACCTCAGTAAGAATCACTGGTCACCGAATTTATACTCTGAACTTGTCTAAAAGTTTTGTCTGTCTATAGAACCAATACTCTGTTGAAGTTCTTCCATTTTCTGATATTTCTCAACTTCTGGAATTTAAGCATCTTTTCTTCCTGTCCCTATATTTTGTTGAATGTTTCGCTGGAATTTAAGCATCTTTTTCGATATTTTGTTCAATGTTTCGTGGTCTGGTACCTTTATTCTACCCTTACTTTAGGTGCAGAAAAAGGGCAAGTGGCAGTCTAGCAGATGAAGGATTCACTAGACCGACATTAAAATTTTAGTCGATCCATTGAATTTATTCCAGTAAATAACTTTTGTTATCCAACACGAGGTCGATGAAGCAGATATGCTTAAGATTTAATTGAGACATGTCTGTGCATCTTTAGATTTTTGTAATTGATAATTTCCGCAAGGAGAAGATAGTTGAGGGTAATGTGAAAGTAGTATCTAAAAGATCAATGGGAGCAACGAAGATTTGTTAGTGCTGGCACTGCAGTGCGAACAATGGGTAAAATCATATTTAGAATGACTTGTTGCTTTCGTTGAATTATAAGGTGAAATTATAAAGGACAAGAAACAGGAAACTAAGTTGAGAGCACTTATTCTATATTCACTAACACTAAATCTGTCTTGCACACTACAATACCAGGACCCTAGTGGGAGAGTGCAGAATACAAGTTCTGAAGAAGACTGATTAATTGTGATGATTGATTCGCCTCTTTCATTTCGACTGACAACTCCGTTTCCTGGAAGAAATAGAATAAGTTCGCGATACAAATCAACGGATGACAAGCTTATTGACAGATATGTGAAATTGGAAGGATCATTATGTTTCAGCAAAGTCCCATTAGTGGAAAATTTTAATCATCTGGTCCATCGAAAGTAATTGATCGTATCCTAGAAATAGCATGCTTTCAGAATGATTTAGGATAATACAACAATCAAGTATATCCTGAATAATTATTGACTTGTTGCTTTCAAATTGGGAATCCACTCAAATTATTGGGGGCTTAGTGCCTGTTAAGTACAGTACTGTTGATTTACTATGTCTAGTAGTAGTGCATGTTTTACTTGTCGACCAATCTCAATTCCTCTCCTTGTTGTTCCACCACCACCCATCACTTGTGCCATATAGGATCTTCATTCAAAATGACTTGTAATTCCTTTCTGCCATGCTACACTCTGTACAATTTTACCAACTAATTCTTCCAAGGTACTAATAACTCCGATCATGCAAAACTTTTAGCTAAAATTATAGCCAACCTTCTCATATCGGTCAAATTTATCGAATATCTTAAAATTATAGCCAACCTTCTCATATTATAAGGTACTAATAGCTCTTAGACAACCATTTTACATATTGCCGACTTGCCGTTGGAGATGCTCTTACCAATTTATACCGATTATTGATTTTTACAACATTGACAAAGAACTCGGGGCTTTCTGGCTGAATGCTAATAAGAAATGTAAGGAGCTTAGACAGTTCGATTACTCTTAGGTGTTGGGCTATTGGCTATTGCCTATACATGTAAATATATGGGTCGAGAGGCTGGACATCAAGAGAAACTCTGGTTTGGGTCACCGTAAAGCCCAACCAACTACAATATTTCAAATATTGAATATGATATAATTTGTTAATTGATGTATTAATTCAAAAAAATTTATTAAATTATATCTAATTTTTAATCTGGACTTTTGGAAAATTTCAATTCTCATACAATCTCTTTAACTTATTAATCTCCTTCCTAGACAACACCTTCTTCTTTCATATAAACTAGTAGAGAAAGTCGGACTTTGCGGCAACATTTTAATTTTTTTTTTAAAAACTCTATTAATTAAATTAGATCAATTACTCAATTCTTCTTAATAAGCCGTCCTCCCATGAAATACGCTTTTTTTTGTTAAGATCGAAATCCCAAATTTAAATATTAAATACTTGTCTTATATATTAATTTTCATGTTAACATACTTTTTTCTAATGAGTTGTTCTCTCGTTAAAAATACACTTATATAAATTTGCACTTCTATTTTACTTCTAATTGAATTTTTAATTATATATATTTCTTATAAATTCGAATTCTTCTCCTCTATAAATTCGAACACCTTTTTTACTTCCAATATATCAAAGATTTTTTTTTAAATTACAACAATTACTCATTCCTCCCTAAAAAGCCGTCCTCCCATTAAATGCACTTCATTTTTAAGATCGAAATCTCAAGTTTAACGTATTGAATACTTGTCTTTTATATTGTTTTTCTTGTTAACATACTCTTTATTTTTGAAAGTTATTATGTTTAAAACTATTATAATTTTTTTTAAAAAAGTAAAAATATTACAATTTAAATATTTAATTTTGCATAATTGTTGTTTTATAAATATAAAGCTAAGGAAAAGTTTTATTTTTTTAATGATTGATATAAATGATTTATAGTAATATAGAAAGTAATTGCATGGAAAAGAAAAAATGGACCTAATTCAAATTTACGGTGTGTAGTACAACGTCTACCCACTAAACATAAAGAAATTTTAAAATAAGTTATATTAGTTTTTGGGCACTCATAAGCTGAAGACATATTTAAAAGAAAACATATAATTAAGTAAACGATTTACACATAACTCAACGATTTAACTTCACAGCCCGTGCGAGGCACGAGCATGTTCTAGAATATTGTGTAATTTTCATTAATTTCAACGTATTTTATGAATTACAAATATATTGATATGAGATAATTATAATATAGATTAAAATGTCATTTCGAAATTTGAGACTATAATTATAATTTCGCATTGAATAAATTGACTCATTGAAATTCTTAGTTCATTGAAAAATTATTGCAGTCTCCACCCCACCCCGACCCGAAATCTCCCCCCCCCCCCCCTCTCTCTTATGCCCCCTCCTACGGTGGTCTCTCTCTCATTCCCCCTCCTACGGCGGTGGCTGCCTTCTATTTTCGATATCACTCTTTGGAGACCCCTCTCTTATCCTTCTTTTCTCTCTTTTACTGTCTCTTTGACTTTTATTTCCTTTCTCTCCGTCTCCTCCACTTTTTCTTCTCAACTTTTGTTTAGGATCTGTATTTTGATCTCTCTCTCTTTTCATGCCCCCTCCAATGGTGGTTGCCTTCTATTTTCGGTGTCACTCTCTAGAGACGCCTCTCTTATGTGATGATCCTCGGGAAGACATAATATATTCCAACACATTTACTGAAATGCATGTTATGCTTTGTTTATTTAGGGTGCGTCATAATTGTTTACTCAAATGCATTCTTTGACTGTTTAGTTTGTATTTATTTAGAGTGTGTATCATGTGTTTGATGGAATGCTTAAACCAAATTTGTAGGCTTTGTGCATGTCAATGCACTTGGGGTTGGTCTGCTCATTAAAGTAAATATTTGTCATGGGTTGTTGTTTGAGCTGGCAGTGACAAATTGTTCTTTATCGATATTGTCGAGTTTGTGGTTTTTTTGGGGTTAATTTATTTATGTTATTTGTCTCTTTCTCTCATGTCTCCTCCTACGGTGGTGGTTGCCTTCTATTTTCGGCGTCACTCTTTGGAAACCCCTCTCTTATCCTTCTTTTCCATCTTTTACTGTCTCTTTAGCTTTTCTTTCCTTTTTTTCCGTCTCCTCCGCTTTTTCTTCTCAACTTTTGTTTTGGATCTGTATTTTGATCGCTCTCTCTCATGCCCCCTCCTACGATGGCTGCCTTATATTTTCGGCGTCACTCTCTAGAGACCCCTCTCTTATCCTTCTTATCCCTATTTTACTGTCTCTTTGACTGTACATTGAGCCAATTTGTTCACCGTTAAAAGACAATTATATACTTCAAAGTGTAAAATGACTTTTCAACCCTTTACTCTATTTACTTCGTATTAATAACTTCGTTATTAATACATTTTATTGTCTCTAATTAATTATCTAATCATTTAAGTATTTGTAGATAGATAAATATAATTATAAATTATTATATTTAATAATGATGGATTAATAAATATAGACGTGTTAATGATGATTAGTGAATTAGATGTAATTAATATATGCATTCATTACAAAATTATTATTATTATATAATAAGTAGAGGTATTTTAGTAATTTCAGACTGAATAAATTGTCTCAAACAACCCCCTAGTTGCTCTATTATATATATAATAGATAGCAGACACGTTGAATGCAATAATTGTACATTTGTGGATATATTTTATTTTAGAAAACTATTACTTATACCTCTCAAGAAGCCGCTAAACTGATTTGTGATAAGTTACTCGTTTCACCTTACAATTGCCACTTGACAAAAATAATTTAACGTTTAATATGTTTAAATATTTTATCATATATATTCAAAAAATATAAACTGATATTAGTTTATATTTGATTTTGTCGTACGTTGACAACTTCAACTTTCTTATAAAAAATTTTAACACAAACTTTTTATTAGTATATAAAGAGAAAACTCTTTTGCATTTTTCGGGTTCAACACTTTATATACTAATAGTGTATTTTTTTGAAAATGATCAACGTATAAAATTAATTTATTGAAGAAGAGATTTATGATATATAGTATCATAATAAAACTACAGTTTCAATTTATATTAGTAACTAAAATATCAAAATGCGTATATAATTATAAGTTGTTAATATCTTATAATGAAGCAGTAATAAAAGTTAAATAATGAATAAAATTCATTTTACGCTTATTACATATAAGGATATAATTGGAAATGTGTAATATGTCGATAGTTTTAAATTTTCAAATAAATATTAAAAAAGAAAATAATAAGTGATAGTGATTATAGATGTCAACATTTGTCACACTATCACCGGTCATGGTTCGGTTCTCATTAAGAACAATTTTTTTATCATCAATATACAATTGGTGGGGTAATTTAGTAATTTGATATCATCAATAAAATTTATAAGGATATAATTGGAAAGGTGTAATATGTCGATAGTTTTAAATTTTCAAATAAATATTAAAAAAGAAAATAATAAGTGATAGTGACTATAGATGTTAACATTTGTCACACTATCACCGGTCATGGTTCAATTCTCATTAAGAACAATTTTTTTATCACCAATATACAATTGTTTGGGTAATTTAGTAATTTGATATCATCAATAAAATTCATTTTACGCTTATTACATATAAGGATATAATTGGAAAGGTGTAAATATGTCGATAGTTTTAAATTTTAAAATAAATATTAAAAGAGAAAATAATAAGTGGTAGTGACTATAGATGTCAACATTTGTCACACTATCACCGGTCATGGTTTAGTTCACATTAAAAACAATTTTTTTATCATCAATATACAATTGGTGGGGTAATTTAGTAATTTGATTTCATCAATATAATATTGAAAGGGTAATTTAATAATTTTATATATATTGATAGTATATAGAATTTGTAATATAATAGTATATATATAATCTGAGAAAATATATACTTATTGCAAATAAACATGATTTATAATATCAAAATATTAATATAATTCTTTTTCTATGAACCAATTTCAATTTATAACATTTTGTATATCTATTTTGCATGAGTTTTTCTCTAATATGGTCAAATATATGATTTTAAGCCACTTATGAAAATAATTTTTTTTATCATCAATATAAAATTGGTGGGGTAATTTAGTAATTTGATTTCATCAATATAATATTGAAAGGGTAATTTAGTAATTTAATATATATTGATTGTATATAGAATTGTGTAATCTAATAGTATCTATAATCTGAACAAATATATACGTATTGCAAATAAACATGATTTACAATATAAAAATATTAATATAATTATTTTTCCAATGGACCAATTTCAATTTATAACATTTTGTATATCTATTTTGCATGAGTTTTTCTCTAATATGGTCAAATATATGATTTTAAGGCACTTGTGAAAATAAATTATCTACCTTACCAAATAGATTACAAGAAGAGACCAAAATAGAATATAACATATTGAGTATTTGCACATATTAATAAAGAGTTTTATGATATAGCCAAAATTACTGTCTAGCATAGTGGTTAGAAGTGTCCTCTCTAATTTAGAGATCAAGGGTTCGACTCACATTAGAAACAACTTTTTTATCATTAATATAATAAGTAGGGGTAATTTGGTAATTTCACACCGATTAAATTGTTTCAAGCAACCCCTAGTTGCTATATTATATTATGGGTGACATTCAAGAGAGAACTTCTTATATAGAGTCCGGGAGAGAACCATTATATAAATATTCATAATACATATTTTTATCACATTTTTTATTAGATATGATTATAAATTTCAATTATTAAATCAAAAAAATTAAATTAAACTACTTTTTTTAAAAAAAAAATTGAAAATTAGTTAAATAGTTCAAAGTGATTCTACCGCAGAATCAAATCTATCCAAAATGATTCTGCAACAGAATCAAATTTAAAATCAATGTTTTTATTCAACTTTTAAATGTTAATTTTTTTATAAAGTTTGTATATGATAATATTCTATATTAGAATCAAATTACATATTTTATGTAAAAATATTTAAAATTATCTATGAGATTCTATAATAGAATATATGGTTCTCCCCGATTCTCTATATAAGATGGTTATCTCTGGAACAATGACCATTATATATATAATAGATAGATAATAGATAGATAGATTAGCGCTAGACAAATAATTTGGTAAAAAAAGTGGGGCTCTAAGACCAACCAAATCTAATAATTCGACAATCATCCAAAACGAAAGACATTGAAGAAGGCCATATTCTTTATATATCATTCAAAAAACAGGAACAAATATATAAAGAAAAATATATAAACAAATATATAAAATACTAAATTCATCATGTCTAATTAGCTAAATTAATCAACCATGAAAGTTAACAAAAATCATATAAACAAATGCAATGTTGTCGCCTTGATTTGATTCCGTACATAAAATTTTCTTGAGCAGAGCTTGTTGATAATGCACTGCAACACAATCATCGTTAGTTAAATTGATGTATAATAATATAAATAATAGACAAGCTTAAAATTAATTGGAGAAAAGGTAAAGAAAATTCCGCAAAGAGCCGAAGACAATAGAAGAAAAATTGTAAATATATTTTCTAACGTTTAAAGATTAAATATATATATAGTATAAATTTTGTAATCTCTACATCTCTTCGAACTTTTCTCCTCTATAAATTCGAACACATATACTATTATTACTATGTTAAAGGATTTATACGTCTCTTTGAACTCTTCTTCTCTGTAAATTCAAACATTTGTTCTACTTCTACTATGTTAAAAGATTTTTTTTCTATTTATTAGTATTTAAAATTTTAAAATACTAAAAAATTAGAAAAATAGATTGAGACGATCTTAGATGCGCCAACTAACCTCCTGCGTATCCTCATATATATATATGTGTGTATATATATATATATAGCCTCCATTGGTTAGCAAATGTTGCACAACCAACCCATCACAAACCTTTAAAAACGATCATACGACAAAGAAAACGCACTACAACAATGTTTCATTGCACCCCCCACAATGTATCATTGCATCCCCCGCAATGATACATTGCTGGACCTCTTATATATTTTTTTTACCAAAACTACCCTTTTGGTTTAAAGTTATATCCAAGTATCGAACCCATGACCTCTCCTAAAGATGTATGCAATATTACCATTGCACCAACACAAGTAACTTGTTTAAAAATGATTCGTACCAAATATATCCAAAAACAAGAATTTATTTATTATTTGTAAATTGAAAATTAATTGAATATCAACCTAAATAAAATGTAACTTTAGTCGTAAAGGTGTGTTAGATGTTAAAAGTAAATGAGCTAATGGACCCGGAGTCACGGATTTCGAACTCACCAAGTTTAATTTCATAAATAATATTATTTTTTAAGGTAACATAATATAAGGTAAAATAAAAATAAGAATATAATAATATAAGGTAAAATAAAAATAAGAATAGTTAAAATATTATTTTTTAAGTTTAAAATTGAAATATAACATTGCTAGTAATTGTAAACATAGTATTTTATTTTTTTTACAATCATAAATAACAACTAAGAAAGTATATACATATTTAGGTCAATAGTCAGTTAGCAAACGATTATTTCACATATCTTTGAGTATATTTCGATTAAATAGCTTAATTTAAATACATATGATGGGAAAAAATATCCACAAATTAGAATCTAAGATATTTTGAAATTTAAATGAATATAATTTAATTTTTATATACATATTTAAAAAAATAAATATAAACAAAAAAAAAAGTAAGCTCCAGCATTGTTACATTGCGGGGGGTGCAATGAAACATTGCGGGGTACTTTGCTGTCACAATGTAACATTGTTGCTACCGCAATGTTACAGTCCCACAATTATTTACAATTTTTTTACCAGCCAACATTAATTACGGTAGTTGGGGTAGTTGGCTAGCATTAAATACACTACTAGAGCAATGATTCATTGTGGGGGGGGGGGGGGGGGGGGTGCAATGATTCATTGCGGCAATAGTTTACCCTACCCTACATAACAAAAAATTTTATTTCCCCCCATTTTTCATGTACACTTTCCCATTAACTTAGGCCTGCGTTTTTTGGAGCTTTTTCAAGGTCAAAAACTCAACAAATAAGGTTATCTCTCTAATTACTATGGCTTCATTTTTATTTGATGATTCTACTTCATCTAGTGAGCATAATGAGTTCGATTATGTAACACCCATTAGAAAAAATCTGGTATTTCGTAAATTATTTCATGATATAAACGATATTATAGATGTTGATAGTTATGGTAACGATAATATGGGTGAAGAGAAGATGAATATGAATGATGTTGGTAAGAAGAAGGTGAATTATAACGAAGAAGAAGAGGATATTAGGATGTGGAAAAGTGATGATGGTGATGATGATGGTGGTGATGATGTTGATGGTGATGTTGGTTATGGTGATGGTGGTGATGATGTTGGTTATGGTGATGATGATGATGAAGTTGATGATGATATTAATATCGGAAATGAAAATTGTGAATTTACATTTCCGAATGTTAATAATGTCGTGCCTTGTGTTGGTATGATTTTCGATACATTAGAGGATGCGGAAAAATTTTATAGGGATTACAGTCGAAGTATCAGATTTGATATAATAATTAGGAGCACTCATAGATATGCACGAAGTAAAGAACCATCATCTCGTATGTTCATTTGTCAGAAGGGTGGAAGAGTAGTACCGAGAGAATTGGATTTAGAAGGTCGTGGTAAAGGAAAAAGAATTAGAGATGTAATTCCACGGACACAATGTTGTGCTCGAACGTGCGTGGTTCATAACATAAAGACAACTAAATGGAGAGTTAGTTTGGTCAATTTGGAACACAATCATGGTATGGTAACACAGGAAAAAGTACAATTTTTTCAAAGATCACGCAACATAGACCCGTTCACCCGGTCATTGATTGAGTTGTTTAACAAATCGGGGATCGAGACGGCAAAATTGATGAATTTTCTTGGTGAAGGAAGTGGCGGTATTCAAAATCTAGGTTTTTCAAATCAAGACGTGCGTAATGTCATACATGACATTCGACGTCGTGTGTTTGATTTCGGTGATGCGGAGTGTGGATTGGTCTTGCTTAGAGAATTAAAAGAAAATAATTTTGGGAATTTTTTCTATCGAGTGGATGTGGATGAAGATAATCGTGTTAGGGGTTTGGTGTGGGTTGATCATCGATCCATGAACGCCTACAAGAATTTCGGTGATGTGGTTACTTTCGACTCAACTTATCGGACGAATAGATATTGTATGCCTTTCATTCCTATTACGGGGGTAAACCACCACTATCAAAATATTTTGTTTGGATTTGCACTCGTAAGGGATAAGAAAGAGACATCTTATAAATGGGTTTTGAAAACATGGTTGGAAGCCGTTGACAACAAAGCACCCATTACAATCATCACCGATCAAGACATTGTTTTGGGAAATGCTATTGCTGAGGTTCTTCCACAAACAAAGCATACATATTGTACATGGCATATAAGTAGTAAGTTCCCCGAGAAGTTATCTAGTTTGTACACCAACTATCCGGAATTCAAAGGAGATTTTAATGCATGTGTATACAAGTCGTTGACACCCACGGAATTCGAAGGTCGGTGGGAGGAATTGGTCCAAAAGTATGACCTTGAGAATCATATTTGGCTAAGTGAAATGTATCATATTAAAAGTCAATGGATTGGTGCTTACACGAGAGAATACTTTGTCGCCGGTATGACCACTACCTCAAGAAGCGAGTCCACAAATTCTTTTTTTGATGAATATGTGCAAGCATCTACCGGATTGAAAGAATTTATTGAGAACTCACAGAAGGCTTTGGAGACACAATATCTTAGGGAGGTTAAAAGCGACTTCGAGACGGAGGAAACGAGAAGGAGACTAATATTGAACTCGCCCTTGGAAATTCATGCCTCTAAGATTTACACGAAAGAAATGTTTAAGCATTTTCAAAAGGAACTTTTAAAAAGTACATCGTACAAAGTGACCAAAGCCAAAGAAGGTGGAACTTATTTTTTTAAATTGTTCTTGGTTGAGAAGACTACGATTCCGGAGAATTATAGAAGAAGTTATCGGTTGACGGTTTCCGTGGATGGAACGATTGAATGTATTTGTAAGAAATTTGAGCATTCCGGGATGATTTGTAGACACATGATCCGTTACCTTGACAAGAAGGATAAAACTGAAATACCAACCAATTACATCATGCCTAGGTGGACAATGAATGGGAACAAAATGGTTGGACCTCTACCTTATACCCCTCCTATTTTTGCCAATGTTGGTGCTTCACAAACGTCAAGGTATAGTGCCGTGTGCAAATCTTTTCAAAGTTTAGGTGCTATTGGTAGTTGTTCTGCGCCACGATTCAATTACGTGATGAACATGATTGAGAGAGAGAAGTGTAACGTGAAAAACGCTTTTCCGAAAGAGGAACGTAATGAAAGAATGAATGAGTCGTTTAATCAAGATGACTACCAACATGATCCAATATTCGATCCTCCAATGTCACAAACTAAGGGACGAAAGAAAGCGGAAAGATATAAAAGTGGTATTGAAACTTCGACTTCAAAAGCCAAGCCACGAAAGTGCGGAAAATGTAATGAAGAAGGAGCAAAACATGATCGAAGAAATTGTCCTAATTAACTTTTCCAATTCATGTATTAATATTTGAATTTATTTTGAAATTTACTATGTGACATTCAAGTATTGATAATTATTTGGTAAAAAAAGTGATGATTATTTGGTAAAAAAATTTATGTGTTGTAAAAATCGAAGTTGTAACAGAAACATCTTACTGCAGCAATGAAACATTGTGGGGGGTGCAATGTTTCAACGCGGCTGAAAAAGTACTTCAATAGTGTTCCTCTGTTTTTATCTCACTGCAGCAATGAAACATTGCGGGGGGTGCAATGTAAGTACAGCTTAACACTCAGAATACCGTCATTTTCGCCTTTGCGACTTCCAATCTTTGATACCTCTAAGAGTTGTAAGAGTTTCCGACAAAATGAACCAATAGATACGAAGGTGTCAATAAATATGGAAATATAACAAGCATATTTAGTAAGAATTTATGGTAAAAAGAATTTAACTAAGAGATCAAGATGATCATAGAACTTTATCAGGTTGCATTTGTCATTTTAATCAACACAGTATAGAAGGTGGCCAACCTTTAGTACTTCCATGACAAACACACAACCAGTGGCGTCCCACCAGACTTCTATCACACAGATAGAAAGTACCTGAATCCCCTATATATAGGGTTGGTCATCTCAGTTACAACAAGGAGGGAAAAAAATTTAAGAGGAACATAAGAAAGGTTTAAGAGTTTCAACAGTTTATATAATATTGGATCAAGTAGCCCCTGAACAATAGAGGTATTTCGTAAAGAATAAAATAATAGAATTGAAAAATTGAATCTTTTAAAAAGGTAAATTAAATAAAATCCATGACTAGTTGTGAATAGACTTATCCTTACATCGAACGAATGGAGGTAATCACGCCTTGTCTCATGTAGATGGTCCTTAGGGGAGTAAATTTCTAGTCTGAGCTTATAGGTATGTCCCGCTAGTAAATCGACTTATGCAGTCTTGTATAAAGAAGGAATATACACTCTGGCCGCTCTTCTGGATGAATGTCTCTATCGCGGGGAAAAATCGTTATTATATCGTAAAGAATCTATCTAAGTGTTTCTAGACGTTATCTTAGAGCTTCTACTCTCAATCAACTCTAACTATACTCGGTTCGGAACTTTGCGCGGTGTTTCCTATAGCGTTCGCGATGTAGCCGAAGTCACAGATGAAATTCAGGAAATTACATAAAGATCTGCAGGTTATGTCTTCCGAACTAGTAGCTCTGACTCTCTGATTGATTCCTCCAGCTTCGTATTAGTTTCCCCGTCCATAACCAGATCTTCAAATGGTTCAAGCGCATACTTACTCAATATGTCGGAATACTATATAACGTTCGAATGCCTAACTTAATAGTCCTAGAGCGAACCTTATCATATTAGTCAAAACTATATTCATAAATCCTAACTCAAACTCTATGTGAGTTTGCTCATTGTTTTTCCTATCTTAGACTCTTCTACCTATTCTTGTTTCAGTGACCAATAACCTGTATTCTCTGATACCAACCTGTGACGCCCCCAAATCCGGGGTCCGGGGTCAAGATTTGGTGCCACTATCACTCTGAATAAACATAATTATACAAGCGACCCCTCAACTAAGGATCGATCACAGGTTATGGTATGAAACAAGAATCTAGAATGTTAAAGTTATTACAACATCTAATTCAGTTTTATCACAAACCATTGCCACTATCCAAACATTGGTTAGATCTAAGATGAATTCCATCTGCCCGACATCTAGAACCTACTTCTTGAATCAGGCCTCCCCACGGTCTCCTTAGCGGTTATTCGAAGATAGCTAACTTCGTTCTTAACTGAAAGGTTAGGGAAAAACAGCAAGAGTGAGCCAACAATGCCCAGCAAGTGTATAATAAAAGCCAACAATCTTCGAACAGGATAAAAGAAATGAATCAAGATATCTGATAGATAACAGGGTTTCATAACAAGAATCAATAAATAAACAGATTGGAATTGGAACCACACGCTACGAGCTAAGCTAGGTGATCAGCCAACGCATTAGCTCCGGATAACATATATAATGTGATTCCAAACACACACTGGATCCATAGGCAACATATTGGCCTTAAATAATTCATAAACCAGACCGGCGTAACGGTCAATTTTTTTTTTCCAATTCCAGGGCTGAATAAAATTTCAGATTAATCACAACGAATAAAGGTGTCAAGATTTCAATTATAAATCAAGTCTATATGAACAACTTGTTTCAGTTTTACAGATTTCAATTCATGATAACGCTTCAGGGATTCAAATTATAATGAAAAGTAGAAAGATCATGTTATAGGGTCAAGAAAAGGTATTAGACAATAATCAAGCTATAAGTAAGCATGGCAATAAATGGGTTTAAGACAAAGCAGGATAGGTATACAAAGATATAGTTGCAAGGTGGAACAAAATGTTCAAAGGTATTATATGAAAAGAAAGGTAAACGAAAGAATTCTGGTTAGAGAAAACATTCGTATCATAATTTAAGAGAAACTGCCACTTGAACAATAAGTGGAGGGAATAGACACTTCCCTCAAAAGCCGATAAACTAACTCAATAACTTGTATCTCACAACTCCAACTTTACGTACGCAGGCTCCTTTCCTGGCCTCCTATTTGTACCTATATAAAGGTATAATACCCTATTAGTACCTCAGCTTGTTTACATTAGCCTGTCAACCCATATTCTACCCCAACGAAATGTATTTACACGCATATACCACATTATAATATAGCCCGTTGCCACATAACACATGATATTTATATCACTTATAACTCTTATCCATATAATAAGCACAAAACTCACATAAGCGCACATTGTCATTCAAGTTCACATAATATACTCCTTTAATACAAATATATATATATAATTTAACTTTCAAATCATACCACACTTGGTATAACCTTAAATCAACTTGATCAATGCTAACCATATCCTTAACACCTTCACAAATAATGCATTCAATCTCAAAAGCTGAAAATTCTGCTGCGCACACTCTACCAAAATATTTATCATAAATCGAAAAATAATCAAACAAATACCACATTTGACAGGATACTTCCTGATTACAAATTCAACTTAGCATAAAAGTTTCAACTCCAAAACAATTCATTTAGACTAAAAACGAACAGGTTAAAGTATGTACTGAAGCACAGAAAATTCCTGCTGCGCAACTTTTAGTAAAACATGCATAACTCTTTATTTGCTAACTCTATTGATACAAGGTTTGCGCGTGCACAAACTAGACTCCGATTAGAACAATATTCTCCTAGACTTTCTTTCTAAAACAGGCAGCAACCATTCGAAATTAACCAAAACAGAACAGACAGTTTCTGGGTATTTCACATCCTTCCATATAAACCTTTAAACACTAACATTTTTAATAAATCAAAATTCATGATATCTATTTGAAATTTTTATGAGACCTTCATAAACCTACTGAATTGCTACAGAAAAAGTTTCAACTTGAAATTAAAAGTTTAAGCAATTAAATTGTAGCTTAGAAAATCAGAAACCGTAACAGTTTTATACTCTGCGCGCACTACCAAGATAATCATAATAAATAGCTCAAAAATCGGACTGCTTCCAAATTTTCGCGTGCTTACACTAGATTCTGAGGAGCTCATGAATCTCAGAGAATTGCAACCCAAGGGTGACCTTGAGCTGCTCAAAACAGAGCTCCAACAGAGCAGTGCTGCTGCAGAAATTTGAGCGACTATGGACTTATGTAATTACAACAATACTTTACACATTCTATACAATTCACACACCAACCACACAAACACATATCTCACACACACCATATATTTTTTAAATAAGCACTCACATGTAAAGATATAATTTTTAAAACAAGAAACACTTACACAAAATATATTTTACGAAAATGAAACACTTCCTTTGTGAAAATCTCCTCAAGAACATAGTTTTTTAAAAAGAACTCACACACACAAACACACTTTGAAAGATCACACATATACTCACTCAAAATCATATTTTAAATCACACACACAAAATCATATTTTAAGAATCCAAACTCTCTTTTCCTTGCTCCCTCAATCTCTCTTTCAAAAACTCTTTTCCACCTTAACTTTCCAATCCAAAATTCACATCACCAAGAAATTGCGTTTCAATAACATTTCAATAACAATTAAATTACTAAGACTAATATTACTAATAATCAAAGCTCATCATAAAACTAACATGCAAGTTTAAATCTTCAACATAAATCACTTTCTCAACACATACACCACTTTTATAAATACAACCCATTTACAAAATCATACTAATTACTCAAGAATCCTTAAGATTACTAACATGCACTTCATAAGAGATTGAATTCATACTACCCATATCACATACAACTCATATTCTTAACAAAAATCAAAACCCACTTCTAATCTTTAACTAATATCACCAATTATCATAAAATAAATGACATGCATCAACTTATAACACTCAATCAAGCAAGAATAGACGTGAATCAAACTTGTAAATACGAAATCAAGACCATGGCTCACAAGGATCATTGCCCATGGTCGGGTTTCTTCTCGGATGAGCCCAAAAATAATGGGTCTCATCGAGAATGACCCCTATTACCAACAATCAACCATTGCATGTAAGTTTTAAACAAAGAGATAGCAAAATCCGAAAATTCTCAAATTTAAAATTGAATCAAAACTTGGAATTAACACAAGTGGGTTGTAGAGATTAGAGAGAGGAGTGTTTTGGTTACTCACACTTGAATTTTGGGGAAGAGAAACAAGGGTTTTGGGGAGTTTAATTTTTGAAGAAATGAAGAACAATGGAGAGTGTTGGAAAAGAAGAGAGCCGGGGGAGAGAAAGGGAGATGAGAGCGTAAGAGAGAGAAGTGGGGTGGGTGGGCTTTGGTGAGTGTAAAAACAAAGTAATGTTATCTATTTAAATAGTTCTAGAATTAACTCTTAAAATTATAAAATTGTCCAACTAATAAAATGCTTAAATGATAAAATCAAGGACTATGGTGTAAATTCATAATCCCGCTTCTAGATCAAATAGAAATATTATTCTACAAATAACTTTTGTAGATTAAATAAATAAAATTACATTTACCAAGAAATAATCAAATAAAATGCATTTTTATCCCAAAACAATATTAAATAAAATTTTACCATTTAAAATAAATAATCTAGAAGGTGTAGCATCTCTCAAAATAAATAATTAAAATAATTAAGTGGTTATATTGAAACTAAAATAGAATAAAAGTAATGCTAAGAAATATTTTATGCTATTAATTAAATAATTAAAGCATTCTCTAAATTTAATATAAATATTTTATGACTCAAGTAAATTCTTAGAGCACTTAAATAAAATTTAGAAACCACATTCACAATTAACTAATTATTCACCACACACATAATTCACATTTTAAGCACCTAACAATTATGGCACATAAAGAAATTTCAAAATTATAGTACTATATCAAAGAAGTATTTTTATCTCAAATAAGTATAACTAAAATATGAGCTTACACATAAATCACATTATACCAAGATCATCATTTCTAAATAAAATCTCAATTGCTATTACTAGCAATAAATATAAAATAATTTTAAACAACTCTTATTATCAAAATAAATTTAAGGATACTCTAATTAGCACAAAGAGCCTATTAAACAATTATCACGCACATATAAAATTAATCGTATTCAGGTAATAATTTACAAGTCAAAAATTCTAAGGCGTTACAACCTTCCCCCCTTAAAAGGATTCTGTCCTCAGAATCTATTACGTAAACAGCTGAGAGTACTATTCTAACATTTCCTTTTCTAACTCCTCAGTCGATTTTTCAACCTTGGGGTTTTTCCCCACACTCTTACTAGTATAACTATTTTATCTCTAAGCACTTTCTTCTTCCGATCTAAAATTCCTACTGTTTGCTCAACATAGTACAAATAAGTTTGAATCTCTATCGACTCGTATTCTATTACATGGTTAGAATCGAAATAATACGTCTTAAGCATATACACGTGAAATACATTATGGATATGTTGCATATATGGAGGTAAGGCTAGCTCATACACAATCTTACCCACGCGCTTTAATATCTTAAAAGGTCTAACTAATTTTCGGACTCAGCCGTCCTTACTTACCAAATCCCGTTAGTCTTTTCCATGGTGACACTTTTAATAGGACTGATTCTCTTACTCTATAATCTATACCTTCCCTGGTTTAATCATCATATTACTGTCGTCGATTCCGAGTAGCTATTAATCCTTTCTGGATGAGCTCAATAGTTTCCTTGGTCTGATACATTAACCCTGGTTCCAATCTCGTGCATTTATCAACTTCTTTTCAACCTATTGAAGATCTACATCTTTCTCCGTACAAGGCTTTATAAGCTAGCATTTCAATATTCGCGTGATAGCTATTGCGGTAAAAGAATTCCACTAATGACAAACGATCATCTCAATTATCTTCAAAATTCATCGTACAAACTCTAAATTTGTCTTCGATTGTCTGAATAGTCTATTTACCTTGACCATATGTTTGAGGATGATACATGGTACACATGTTCAACTTGGTTTCTGAACATGTCAACAACTTTCTCCAAAATCTTGAATAAAATTGCGGGTCTGGGTCAAATTCGATTAATACTTGAATCACATGCCTCACTACTATCTTTATAGTCGATAAACCAATTTATCTAATGAAAGTTTCTCATTGATGGGAAAGAAAGGTACCAACTTGGTAAATCTGTCGATCATAACTCAAATGGCATCATGAGATGTTCCTTCTTAAATTCGGGAATTTCTAATGGTTGTAATAGTCCACTTAATCTCTGATGTTCGGTTTTAACTCTCTGATAGGTGGAACACTTACTCAATAACCCTATAATATCTCTTTTCATATTTGTCTACTAAAATTTTCTGTAGGTCTTGGTTCATCTTAGTACATCTGGGGTGGATCGAATATTCCGTATCATGAGCATTACTTAATATCTCATTCTTTAAGTCTGTCACCTAGGGTATCTATATTGTTGAAGAAAAATCTTACAATTCCTTTATCATCCTTTTGACTCCTTCTTTCTTCTCAGGTTAAGTTACTTGTATTATGGTCCATCACTTCAGCTTGACATCTTCTAATCTTCTCAAACAATTTAGGTTGGAAAGTCATTGTATATATCTTCTCCGTAGCTGGATCTGAAATACGAACCTCTACTTCCACTTTCTCAAATTCTTTGATCAATTCTTCTAATGAAGTCCTCATTTTCAGTCTCTCATTTCTACTCAGAGCGTCTGCTACCACATTTGTCTGGCCTGGATGGCAGGTGATAGTTCAATCATATCCCTTGATCAGTCATAACCATTTTCTTTACCTTATATATATAGCTCCTTTTGGGTGAAAATATATTTCAAACTCCTTTGATCCGTACAAATTTCACACCTTTCTTCGTACAAGTATTGCCTTTAAATCAGTGCAAAGACTATTGCAGCAAATTCCCCGTCTGTTGTCTAGTATTTCTATTCGTGGTTTTTTTTCAGTTGTTTGGAAGCATACGCAAATCACCTTATCGTGTAGCATCAGTCTTGATTCTTAACAGGAAGCTGCCATCTCAATTTAGTTCTTGGTATTGTCCTAAGGTACATGAGTCATAATAATCCACTAGAAATGGATATATTTTACTAACATGGCTCGTCTAAAGAATTCTGTTCCTCTAGCAATTTAAGTATTTCCTTATCTATTTATCTTCTTCTTTAACTCTTGAATGCTTTCTGGTAAGCTTGGCTAATGGTGTGGCTATCTTGGCAAAATCCTTAACAAACCTTTGACAATCTTCATCTAATCTCGTAAAACTTATGTAGGTGTCTTAGGCTTTACCCAATTCATTATCACTTCAATCTTCGTTGGATCCACTTTGATTCCTTCGCTACTATCTACATGTCCTAGAAATTGTAACTTTTTCAACCAAAACTCGCACTTAGAAAACTTTGTGTATAATCTCTTTCCCTGTATGACAAGTTAGAATTTCTCTGTTTGTTTCTGACCTAGGAACACAACTTCTACTTTATAGGTGGCTCACAATTCCATTTTTCCCATACTCTTTTAACCAATCCATTCTTAGAATTTACATCAAATCTCCCTAACTTGACGGGAATCAAGTCATCCTAAGAAAATGGTGATCTACTATATCAATCTCACAGTGAAGAAAAGCTAGAAGAACCGATATAATAGTCAAAGCTTTACTTAACAGTTGAATCGTACAACACGGTTTATGAGAAAATTCTATGGATATAAAAGGCTTAGTAGCTCCAAAATAAATTAACACTTTGGCATTTCCATAATCTATGTGAAGCGTATCTGTAACTACATCCTTATTTTCAGTACATCGCTCATGGTCATATTAAGGATTCTTGTCCTTGGTTGCTTAGTAAATGGTGGTCCATTCATCCTTAACATATTGCTTACTGGACTTAACGATTGAAATCTCTTAAGAAACGTCACACCTCTCCACAGTTGTTCACGTAACTCTTGCCTTCGGTTTACGGCTCTTATTGGCGTAGTGTCCTTTCTGATTACACTTGTAACGTACCATATTGATCTTATTACAAACTCCCAGTTGCTTCTTTCCATAAGTTCTACGTTCTGGTATCGGAGGTCTCATAGGTCTTTGTTGATCCAAATCTTGTGGACGGTTCCCTTGCCCATCACTTCCAGTTTCTGGTCTTACAAATTCAACATTCCTATTTGACTGAAATTCAGGCCTTATATTGAAACTGTTCTGAAGGTTCCCTATTTATTGGTCTTCTTCCCGTGTCTCCGTCTTCCCTTTTCTAGCTTCTTCTGTTTGTAATCAATAACTTTACTCCTAATCCATGACCTCACTTCATGTTGGGGCCTCTTAACTCTCTTCTCATCGAAATTTCACGTATTCGGACACAAACTTGGCTAGCTCTATAAACTTTGTTTTATACTCCGCTATGCTCAACTTATTCGGCTTCGGTTCTAAAGTTTATGTCCATCATTTGGTCTCAAGACGTTCAAAACCTCGCAATGGTCTAACTACCATATCCAAAGCGAAATATAGAATAAACAGGTGCTCATATATATACTTTCCCGACAAGTAGAATAACAGTCTTCCACAAACAATAACCAATGCCTCTCCAATATCACTTTATTTCATACTTCATCATGATTAGTATTGGTATATCCTTGTTACATTCTCCTTATTCATACCAAACTCTCAGTAATAATAAACCTTGTAATCGTGTTGTACGTCTAATGAGCAATCTTACTCGACTTTCAGTCCTCCTCTTAAAACAATTTCCCAAACTCGATCAAAAAAAATTTCCAGTCAATGTAAGTACAGCTTAACACTCAGAATACCATCATTTTTGCCTTTGCGACTTCCAGTCTTTGATACCTCTAAGAGTTTTAAGAGTTTCCGACAAAATGAACCAATAGATACGAAGGTGTCAATAAATATGGAAATATAACAAGCATATTTAGTAAGAATTTAACTAAGAGATCAAGATGATTATCGAACTTTATCAGGTTGCATTTGTCATTTTAATCAACACAGTACAGAAGGTGGCCAACCTTTGGTACTTCCATGACAAACACACAACCAATGGCGTCCCACCAGACTTCTATCACACAGATAGAAAGTACCTGAATCTCCTATATATAGGGTTGGTCATCTCAGTTACAACAAGGAGGAAAAAAAAATTAAGAGGAACATAGGAAAGGTTTAAGAGTTTCAACAGTTTATATAATATTGGATCAAGTAGCCCCTGAACAATAGAGGTATTTCGTAAAGAATAAAATAATAGAATTGAAAAATTGAATCTTTTAAAAAGGTAAATTAAATAAAATCCATGACTAGTTGTGAATAGACTTATCCTTACATCGAACGAATGGAGGTAATCACGCCTTGTCTCATGTAGATGGTCCTTAGGGGAGTAAATTTCTAGTCTGAGCTTATAGGTATGTCCCGCTAGTAAATCGACTTATGCAATCTTGTATAAAGAAGGAATATACACTCTGGCCGCTCTTCTGGATGAATGTCTCTATCGCGGGGAAAAATCGTTATTATATCGTAAAGAATCTATCTAAGTGTTTCTAGACGTTATCTTAGAGCTTCAACTCTCAATCAACTCTAACTATACTCGGTTCGGAACTTTGCGCGGTGTTTCCTATAGCGTTCGCGATGTAGCCGAAGTCACAGATGAAATTCAGGAAAGTACATAAAGATCTGCAGGTTATGTCTTCCGAACTAGTAGCTCTGACTCTCCGATTGATTCCTCCAGCTTCGTATTAGTTTCCCCGTCCATAACCAGATCTTCAAATGGTTCAAGCGCATACTTACTCAATATGTCGGAATACTATATAACGTTCGAATGCCTAACTTAATAGTCCTAGAGCGAACCTTATCCTATTAGTCAAAACTATATTCATAAATCCTAACTCAAACTCTATGTGAGTTTGCTCATTGTTTTTCCTATCTTAGACTCTTCTACCTATTCTTGTTTCAGTGACCAATAACCTGTATTCTCTGATACCAACCTGTGACGCCCCCAAATCCGGGGTCAGGATTTGGTGCCACTATCACTCTGAATAAACATAATTATACAAGTGACCCCTCAACTAAGGATCGATCACAGGTTATGGTATGAAACAAGAATCTAGAATGTTAAAGTTATTACAACATCTAATTCAGTTTTATCACAAACCATTGCCACTATCCAAACATTGGTTAGATCTAAGATGAATTCCATCTGCCCGACATCTAGAACCTACTTCTTGAATCAGGCCTCCTCACGGTCTCCTTAGCGGTTATTCGAAGATAGCTAACTTCGTTCTTAACTGAAAGGTTAGGGAAAAACAGCAAGAGTGAGCCAACAATGCCCAATAAATGTATAATAAAAGCCAACAATCTTCGAACAGGATAAAAGAAATGAATCAAGATATCTGATAGATAACAGGGTTTCATAACAAGAATCAATAAATAAACAGATTGGAATTGGAACCACACGCTACGAGCTAAGCTAGGTGATCAGCCAACGCATTAGCTCCGGATAACATATATAATGTGATTCCAAACACACACTGGATCCATAGGCAACATATTGGCCTTAAATAATTCATAAACCAGACCGGCGTAACGGTCAAATTTTTTTTTCCAATTCCAGGGTTGAATAAAATTTCAGATTAATCATAACGAATAAAGGTGTCAAGATTTCAATTATAAATCAAGTCTATATGAACAACTTGTTTCAGTTTTACAGATTTCAATTCATGATAATTCATGATAGCACGTTGCCACATAACACATGATATTTATATCACTTATAACTCTTATCCATATAATAAGCACAAAACTCACATAAACGCACATTGCCATTCAAGTTCACATAATATACTCCTTTAATACATACATACATATATATATATATATAATTTAACTTTCAAATCATACCACACTTGGTATAACCTTAAATCAACTTGATCAATGCTAACCATATCCTTAACACCTTCACAAATAATGCATTCAATCTCAAAAGCTGAAAATTCTGCTGCGCACACTCTACCAAAATATTTATCATAAATCCAAAAATAATCAAACAAATACAACATTTGACAGGATACTTCCTGATTACTAATGCAACTTAGTATAAAAGTTTCAACTCCAAAACAATTCATTTAGACTAAAAACGAACAGGTTAAAGTATGTACTGAAGCACAGAAAATTCCTGCTGCGCAACTTTTAGTAAAACATGCATAACTCTTTATTTGCTAACTCTATTGATACAAGGTTTGCGCGTGCACAAACTAGACTCCGATTAGAACAATCTACTCCTAGACTTTCTGTCTAAAACAGGCAGTAACCATTCGAAATTAACCAAAACAGAACAGACAGTTTCTGGGTATTTCACATCCTTCCATATAAACCTTTAAACACTAACATTTTTAATAAATCAAAATTCATGATATCTATTTGAAATTTTTATGAAACCTTCATAAACCTACTTACTTGCTACAGAAAAAGTTTCAACTTGAAATTAAAAGTTTAAGCAATTAAATTGTAGTTTAGAAAATCAGAAACCGTAACAGTTTTATACTCTGCACGTACACTACCAAGATAATCATAATAAATAGCTCAAAAATCGGATTGCTTCCAAATTTTCGCGTGCTTATACTAGATTCTGAGGAGCTCATGAATCTCAGAGAATTGCAACCCAAGGGTGACCTTGAGCTGCTCGAAACAGAGCTCCAACAGAGCAGTGATGCTGCAGAAATTTGAGCGACTATGGACTTATGTAATTACAACAATACTTTACACATTCTATACAATTCACACACCAACCAAACAAACTGAAAGGCATATGTCTAGTCCTATTTGTAAACACCGAGGATTCTACTCAACTTTAATTAAGATGTAATAAGTAAATAATAAAAATCAATTGTCACAGGAATCTCAGAAGGTTATATCTGTCAAAGAATGAAGATTAAAGTCATCTACAGACTTGAAGTGATTCTACATTGAAAGAAGCTCAATTTATTGATCAAGTCTCAATGAAGTATTCAAGCTCAGTGGATTTATTAAAGTGACATAGATTTCAAGTGGTGACAGAAAAAGATACTGATTACGGAGTTCTTGAATAAGAAGGAAGTGAATCACTGCTTAAAGTTAAATAGATAAAGAACAGACATTGTCGTTAGTCACTCATGAACCAGACAGTACATCGAGTGTCAACGTACTATTGTGTTTGTTATTTATCTAAGTTTTAAGTGATTCTGGAATTAATTGAGAAGTCAACTAATTCTATTTATTCTCTTATAAATAATTAATATTATTAAGTATATTATTTATTAATTTAATTCTGCAAAGAATTAAATTAATACATAATTTATTTAGTTAATTATTTAAATTAGAATAAAAATGAACTAGGAAGACTTACATTTAAACTAGGAAGACTCAGTTTATTTAACTAGGAAGACTCACAAGTGAGTCTTCCCGATTGTCTTCCTAGAGTAAATGTAAGTCTTACCGATTGTCTTCCATGTACAAATGATTGTCTTCCCGATTGTCTTCTAAGAGTAAAATCATTGTATTTCTATAAGTCTTCCTAATGCAATTCTTTAAGATTAGTATTGCACGTGGGTTGGCTTAATAACAAAAGAATGCAGTGTGTTTTATATATATAAGACAAGGCAGTTGACATTTATCATTGTATCATTCAACACAGAAGTAAAGACAGACAGAAAACTTTACATTCTTCTTCATTACTTCTTGAACTGCAAAGCATTCATTTCCGGCCAAAGATTTAATTCTTGATTGTTCTTCAACATTTAATTCATAAGAATTGTATCTCTTGTACTGCTTTAGCTTTCTAGCGGATCATAATCCCTAGATTTTATATCGAACTACTTTTTAGTATTCGATCCTTTTTATTACAAAAATAGATAAATTCATGTCGAATTTATTCTAGATTTGTTTTATTAAGTTCTTTGTAATCAGTGATCAAAGTTGTAACACTCCTCAAGTTTAATAGAGTTTCTATTTAACTTGAATATTGTTTCAGTTTTTATTCCGCATTAATTTGTTCTAAATTGTTTAATCTTAAACGAACAAATTTCGATAAAACGGTATAGTTTGTATTCAACCCCCCTTCTACAAACTTATCAGGACCTAACAATTGGCATCAGAGCCTTTTGATTGATATACAAATCAAAGATCCAATTGTTTTGAGATTTTTCTTTTAAACTCTGATTTTTTATCTTATTCCTAAAAATATCAAAAGATGTCTACTACACAGAAAGTTGGTACTGTCAAAATCCCTATGTTCAGCAAGGAGCATTATCCAATGTGGAAGAAGAAAATGCTTCTATTTCTTAAGGTTGCAAATCCTAAATACATTGATGTGCTGAAGAACGGTCCCAAAGTCCCTATGATTATTGAGGGAGAACTCATTGAGAATAATGTTGTGACTAGGGCTGCCAGAATGTACCCTAAAGATGCCAAGGATTACACTCCTGATGAGAAAGAGGATGTTACCTTGGATTCCTGTCTTCAGTTGATCCTTATTGATTGTCTTGATCCAATCATGCATAATCATGTTCTCAACTGTGATACTGCTAAACACATTTGGGCAACTATAGAGATAATCAATGAGGGGACAGAGGAAGTTAGGGAGAATATGCTGGAGATTCTCACCTCTCAATATGAGCATTTCAGATCAAACCCTGGTGAAGGTATCTCTCAGGTTTTTGAGAGATATAACAAATTAATAAATGATCTGAACCTCAATGGGAAGCACTACACCAACAAGGAGATTAACAAGAAGTTCCTTCTTACACTTCCACCTCATTTGGAGCACAAAATTTCTGCCATTAGAGAAGCAAGAGATATGAATGAAATTACTTTGGAGAGATTGTATGGTGTTCTGAAGACCTATGAGCTGGAGCAGATTCAACAAAGGGAGCTGTATGGAACTGGGAAGATTGTTGGTACCTCTACTGCATTGGCTGCTGAAGTCCCACAGAAACTGGAAGTGAAGCATGTTCAACCTTCCAGTTCTAACATGAATGTTATTGATGCTGAATATGGATTAACATCCATTGATCAATCTGGTGGTGACTTCTATTCCTTAGAAGAACTTGATCAGCTGGAGGATAGTGATTTGGCTTTGATAGTCAGAAAGTTTGGGAAGTTCAAATTCAAGAGGAATCCCAATCTTAAGTTCAGACCCAGATTTCAGAGAGGTGGATCTTCCTCTTCAAGTGGCTCAAGGGGTGGCTACAAAACTGGAACTGTGGAAAGGAGTGCAATCAGATGCTACAATTGCAATGAGTTGGGTCACTTTGCTACTGAATGCAGAAAGCCAAAGCAAGTGACTAGAAACACATTTGATTCTAGCAAGAAGAACAAGATTGGGAAAGCTTATGTTGCTGAAGGAAAGAGTTGGGATGACACTGACAGTGATGAAGAAGCAGGTGAGATTGGGAACCTTGCTTTAGTGGCTAAAGAGGCAAGCACTTCATCTGCACACATGTCAGAGGTAATGTTTACTGATACTGAAATGATTCGTCATCTTGGTGGCACCTTAGAATGTGCTCGCACTGAAAATGATAGAATAATTCTTTTGAACACAAATCTTGAAAATGAGATAAAAGAATTAAAACTAGTGCATGTTAATCAGGATGAACTTGTTGAGAAAATAGCTTTTCTTGATAATAGGGTTAAATGTTATATTCAACTGGAAACCATTCTTAAGAAAGAGATTAGTGAGCTCAAGACTAAAGCTAATGCCTATTTTAGCTCTTGTAAGACGGCTAAAGAGATTCTCAATAAACAAGCTATTGGTAATCATGTCAGTATAGGTTATGGTTATAATGAGGCCATTGGATTGCTTGGAATTAATTCCCCTTGTAGATTCAAATCTGAAGGAAAGGTTGTTCCATATGTGCTTAAGGGTATTGAAACACCCTTCTGTAAGGAGTCCGAAGCAGAACCTCTGAATGAAGACTCTATCATCATTGCAGAGGAGATTCGTGAAGAAGATATTGCTTTGGAAATTGAACAATCCAAAAAGTGTATATCTGATATTCCAGTCAAAGTTGCTACAACTAAAAAGACTAAATCAGATATCCATAAGTTGGATCAAAACAACTGTAGAACTAACATGCCTGCTGTTAATTCTTCTCATAAAGCATGTGGTGTGAGTAATTGCATGTCTTGTGCTTTTAATGTTATGTATGCTTTCTTTAATAAAAAGCATGTATCTAGTGATAAGACTGCTCCACGTCAACATGTTAATAATAAGAAGCATGTTAAAGCAAAGACTACTAGTCCTCCTCAGACTAGAGTGGATTCATTTATCCCTAAGCCTACTCAGAAATGTGTTAAGGCTGGCTATAAATGGAAACGCTCTTATGTGAAAGAGGTTGAAGTAGTTGTAGTTAAAAATGTTGTTTTGCCTGACAAAGGCCAATTCTTTAAGTATGCCGGACCCAATCAAGTGTGGGTTCCGAGGAAGGACTAATCAATCTGGTATTACAGGGAGTTAAACAGGTAAGCCGTGTTATATGGGTTCTTGACAGTGGCTGTTCAAGGCATATGACCGGAGATAGAGCCCTGCTATCAGATATGGTTGAAAAAGCTGGCCCAGTAGTAACCTTTGGAGATAACAGCAAGGGTATTACGAAAGGATATGGCTGTTTGAAGTACGGAAATGTTATCATTGAAGATGTTTCATTTGTGGAAGGTCTGACGTTCAATCTTCTCAGCATCAGTCAGTTCTGTGACAGAGGATATTATGTTTCCTTTGAAAGAGAGAAGTGCCAGATCCTTCACAAGAAGAATGGAAAGCCTGCTCTTCAAGGAGTGAGGAAAGGTGACTTGTTCATAGCTGATCTGAACTCGGGATTCAAAGATGAAGTTAATTGTTTTTATGCTAAAGCTTCATCAGATGATAGTTGGCTATGGCACAAGAAGATGTCTCACCTTAACTTCAAAACTATGAACTCTTTAGTCAAGAGGGAATTAGTTAGAGGTTTGCCTCAGATGGAATTTACACAGGAAGGACTGTGTGAGGCATGCCAGAAAGGAAAGTCAAAGAAAGCTTCTCACAAGGGCACTGATACATCATCAATAACTGAACCTCTTCAGCTACTGCACATGGATTTGTTTGGTCCAGTTAATGTGATGTCTATGTCAAAGAAACAATATGCACTTGTGATTGTTGATGACTATTCAAAATATACATGGGTTTTATTCCTACATTCCAAGGATGAGACCCCATTCCTGGTGATTGGCCACATAAAGTTGATTGAGCTGGATTCTAGATTCCCTGTTAGAGCCATAAGGTCAGATAATGGTACTGAATTCAAGAATGCCATTCTAACTGATTTTTGTGCTGATAAAGGAATAACAAGACAGTATTCTGCCCCTAGAACTCCTCAACAAAATGGAGTAGTGGAAAGAAAGAATCGTACATTGATTGAAGCAGCTAGGACTATGCTAAGTGAGTCCAAACTTCCAACGTACTTTTGGGCTGAAGCAGCGAATACAGCTTGTTATACTCAGAATCGAACTTTAATCAACAAGGACTTAATGAAGACTCCGTATGAGATCATGAACAACAAGAAACCAACTGTCAAGTACTTTCATGTATTTGGAGCAAAATGCTCTGTGCTTATAGATGACAATGTTAAACGTGGCAAGTTTGATGCAAAGGCACAAGAAGCTATTTTTGTTGGATATTCCAGAAGATCTTACAGGGTCTATGTGGTTGGCAGTCACACAGTAAAGGAAAGTGTCAATGTTACTTTTGATGACACTAAGTTCCCCAGTATCCAAAAAGAAGACTCATCTGAAAAGCTGAAGTTTGATAACTTGCCAGACTCAGAATCAGATGATGAAGCCCCACCTGAAGTTATTGCTGGTGATGATAATAATAATGATGATAATGATCTTGGTGATGGTGGTGGAAACACTGGTAACAATGGAGATACTACCAACACTGGAGAAGAATCATCAAGGCAATCAAGCAACAACTCAGGGGGAGCAAATGAAGGATCAGCTAGTCACTCACAACATCAAAGTGAATTTCAAGGTGAATCATCAAGATCAAATCTTCCAAGACAGACTGTTTGGAATAGAGCTCATCCTTTTGAGCTGATCATTGGTGATCCAGATGTTGGAGTTAAAACTAGAAGAGCTTCTCAGAATGAATGTCTTTTCTCAGCATTTCTATCTAAAATGGAGCCAAAGAAAACTGAGGAAGCACTGACTGATCCAGATTGGGTGATTGCTATGCAAGATGAACTCAATCAATTTGAACAACAACAAGTCTGGAAGCTGGTACCCAGGCCAAAGAACAAGAAAGTAGTTGGTACAAGATGGGTATACATAAACAAGCTAGATGAGGATGGCATTGTTACAAGGAACAAGGCAAGACTGGTTGCACAAGGGTATTCTCAAGCTGAAGGCATTGACTATGATGAAACCTATGCACCAGTGGCTAGACTTGAGGCCATCAGGATGTTCTTAGCATTTGCTGCTTATTCCAATTTTAAAGTCTATCAAATGGATGTTAAGATTGCATTCCTGAATGGTGAACTTGATGAAGAAGTGTATGTGGAACAGCCCCCTGGCTTTGAAAATCAGGAGCTGCTGGACTTTGTGTACTTTCTCTTCAAGGCTATCTATGGTCTCAAACAAGCCCCAAGAAAATGGTATGACACTCTCTCTGGTTTTCTTTTAGAAAATGGTTTTGTTAGAGGTATCATAGACAAAACTCTTTTTTCAAAGAAACACAAAAGTGATATGATATTAGTCCAAGTCTATGTGGATGACATCATATTTGGGTCTACTAATGATAATCTCTGTAAGAGATTTGCTGAGCTTATGCAGAGTAAGTTTGAAATGAGTATGATGGGTGAGCTGAAGTTCTTTCTTGGATTACAAGTAAGTCAAAGGTCAAATGGTATATTTATTTGTCAATCCAAGTATCTCAAAGAACTCCTCAAGAAGTATCATATGGAGGATTCAGCATCAACAAGGACTCCATCTTCAACAGCAATCAAACTTGGAGCTTCTGACAAATCTATCAAGGTAGATGTTACAAGCTACAGAGGTATGATTGGCTCCTTACTCTATCTTACTGCTAGTAGACCAGATATTATGTATGCTACATGCTTGTGTGCAAGGTTCCAAGCGGACCCTAGAGATGTTCATCTCGTTGCTGTGAAAAGAATCTTGAGATATCTTAAGGGTACACCTAATCTAGGTATCTGGTACCCTAAAGATTCTAGTTTTAATCTTGTTGGATATACAGATTCTGATTATGCAGGTAGTGTTGTGGATAGAAAAAGCACCTCTGGGAGTTGTCAATTCCTAGGAGGTAGGTTGATTTCCTGGTATAGCAAGAAACAGCAAACAGTTTCCAATTCAACAGCAGAAGCTGAATATATTGCTGCTGGAAGCTGTTGTGCTCAGATCTTATGGATACGGAATCAATTAAAGGACTATGGCTTTGCCTTAGACAAAATTCCCATATTTTGTGATAATACAAGTGCCATAGCAATCTCCAACAACCCTGTGCAGCACTCGAGAACGAAGCACATTGATATCAGGTATCATTTTATCAGAGAGCATGTCATGAATGGAACTGTGGAGTTACATTTTGTACCCACAGAAGAACAGACTGCAGATATATTCACTAAATCTGTTGACGAATCCACATTTATCAAGTTAGTTGGTAAATTGGGTATGTTAAACAGTCTTAGTGATTAACAATATCTCTGTCATGTTTGTTCTTTTAAAATTCATTTTCACTTGTCATTTAAATGATATTCACTGTCAATTCTCATTTAATAGAACATGCTTGTGTATTTAAATTGCTCTAAATATTTTATTTTCTTTAAAAATATTTTTCTCATATTTTTTAAGTAGAGAAATGTATTTTTATTGAAAATATATTTATTTAGAATTATTTAGGTATTTTTCAGATTGTAAATATTGTTGTTTGAATTTTTCTGCAAGTTTATATTAATTTTATGCATTTCTATAATATTATGCATATTTTTCTAGGATTTATGGATTTTTCTGTGAATTTTTCTAGTTTTTTATATATATATATATATATATTTCATGCATTTTTATAAGTTTTTCAGCATTTTCTGTAAATATTCGAATTAAATTCTGAATTTTTCCTAAGTCTTCCCAGTTTTACACTAGGAAGACTACCGGGAAAACAAGGGATATTTTCTTTTTGTTTTTTGTTTTTTCCTTTTTATTTTAAGTCTTTTTCGAAGTCTTCCCAGTTTTTTGAACTAGGAAGACTCTCGGGAAGACTATGATTTAATCAGTTTTATTTTCTGTTTTATTTTATTTTCTTTTATTATTTTTCCGAAGACTTCCTAATTTGAACTAGGAAGACTACCGGGAAGACTATCCTAAGTCTTCCCGATTGTCTTCCCAGTTCAAATTTAAAAAAAAACCGTTCAAATCCTTTTCTTTACAGTTTATTTTTTATTCTAATATATATAGATACACGCGTACATACAATGCACAGCTTATTTGCCTTATCAGTTTTTCTTGTTCTCAAACCCCCTATTCGTTTTCTCTCTCAAATTTGCAGAAACTGTGATCCTTGAATCATCTTTGCTCAAGTTTTAACTTAGCAAATCATAACTATTCATTAAAATCAAACAACTAAGTCGAGTTGCTGCCCAAATTTCTGTTCTTGTTTCATTTCCTTTCGACTTTTGTGTTTTGAATTGCTAAGTAATTCTTGATTTTGTGATTTTTTTTTTGTTTCTGTGATAGAGATCTGTGTGTGTGTTCTTGAGAATCATTTGCCCACTCATTTCGTTTTTCAGGTCTTAGTTCGAATTTTTAGGATCTAAAATTTGAAAATTAATTAATTTTGATAAAATTTAATTTTGTGGATTTTAGTAATTTTAATTAATTCTAAAAATCCCTAAAATTTATTTTTATTTTAAATTAATTAAAATTTTATTGTTTTATTTAAAATGGATCCTAATAATTTTGAATTAGTTTTAAATAATTTTGTTGGGTATTTTGATCCTTTAAAGTGTAAAGTGGAACGTTTTAGGCCGTGGATTCAATTTTTAAATAGCAATACATGTGTTAGTTATGCTATTTGTGCCAATGCACTTCTGAAAATTGATCCATTAAGGATGTTGTGTTCAAGTGCTGTTATTGCTGAAGATTCAAAATCTTTTACTTTCAATATCTTAAACCAGCAATATACAGTTACTTTTGATTTATTTTGTGATGTGTTGCATTTTCCAAAGGACAGGTTTGATCCATTACCCACTGATGATGAGTTAACACAGTTCTTTGTGAATATTCATTATCAGGGTCCCTTTCAAATGGTGAAATTGTCAAAAACTTTTGTTGTAAGGGAATGGGATCTGTTCTTTGATACTATAGCTAGGGTATTTGGTAACTACACAAAAACAAACTTTCATTGCATTACCAGTCTTAATCAATATATTGCCTATGCTATAGTATTTGGTCGTAGATTGAACTTTGCTGAGATTCTGTGGAACCTATTGCTCAACAGGCTTGCTCACTCTAGGAGAGATTCTGATAATGGTGTGAAAGTAAGGTGTTGGTACCCTCGCTTTCTAACTCTTATCATTAATCATCTTCTCACTGCTGAGCAGGTAGAACTGTTTCGAGAAGCTAGATTTGAATCCTCTCCAACCACAGACACCAAATTCTACACCAGACTTGACATCTCATCCAAATTCCTCAATATACCTGTTCTTGTTTCACCATTGATGAGTCAATTCATTAATCTTCCTATCTTTGGTGAACAAGTTCCCGAACCACATCCAGTACCACTGCAGGTAGTTATTCCTAACTTTGGTTCTTCTTCTGGTACTTCAATTGAAACCCAAGTGGTTGTTAGGGCTGACCCAGAGATTGTAGAACCACAGTCTCTGACCCAGGTCATAGAGCCAAACAGAGAGTCAAACACTCCTGAAACACAATCTGAGCCTAATGTTCAAACCAGTTCAAGAAAGGTTAGTGATATACCTGAAATGAGTGTTCCCACAGCTCTGTCTCCACCCTTAAAGAAAAGAAAAACCTATAGGGAGACAACTGTAAGCCCATCTGTATCCTCTCAAAAGGATATGGACATTGATATGGCCACTACACAGTCTCTGGAGACATCCTCTCAACAGGATGAATCTATTGAAATTCGCCATAGGGCCATGACATCTTGTACTGAGTCAAGCACACTCCCATTACTCACAATGGGAGAAGATATCCATATAGATGACACTCAGGACACCATGCCAGGAGAGCACTTTACTTTTGACTTTGAAACAGAACCTACCATAGTTACGGTAGAAGTGCCTTCACAGGCATCAGAGGGAAAATCTGATTCTTCGCCACCAATAATAGAATCATTTTCTCCCCTCCCAGAGGGAACATCTCTGGCTCCCCTAAGGGATTTTTCACTCGCAGTTTATACTGGAGAAAGTGAAAGGCAACTTGATGAGTCTGTCCCTGAAGAAATTCAGTATACAATGTCAAATATTTCGACAGACTCATTCAGGGATCGGGAATTGCGAACTCCCATTGCACCACCACTGACCTCTCTTGAAGGGGCTAGGGTGATTTTTCCTGCAGGTACATCTACTGAGAATCTTGACAGACAGTTAGTGGTGAGAGATATGAATCAAACACCGAGTGAAACACAAGCACGTGAGTTGAGTGAAACACCACTGAGAGCAATTGAGGTGAGTGCACACACTGACACAAACACTGCTTTGTTGAACCAGCTAGCTGATCTATAAAGGAAGTTACAAGAAACCCAGGCTGAGAACAATCTTCTTAAAGCACAAGTGGTTGCTCAATCTACCACCTCTGTATCAAATCAGCTGGGTACTGTGAAAGATGACCTGGAAGGATTGAAGAATAATTTACTCCCAAGGCTGAATTCAATCCAACAATCTCAAGTACTGGTGGCTTCAGACATCTCTGATCTTACAACGTCAAATGCTCAGATATCGGAGAGTGTCAAGGAGATTGCTGCTATTTCTACCAAGGTGGACTTTATTCTGCAAACAACTGATGAAAACCAGAGGTTTAATGAAGAAAGGATGTCTAAGTTAGAAGGAGGAATGGAGCATCTCAATGAAGGGATGAAGCACCTATACAATATGATCAAGAATTCACATCAACCTACTGAAGATCAAAGAACATTCTTTGAGGGAGATGATGATGAGGATGATGATGCTGATGAAGGAGGAGATGGGAGAGAAAGAGGAGAGATAAGGAGAACATCTGAGGTGAATCCTAGGCTTCCACAGCTCAAACTGAAGAGGATTCCTCAACTAAGGGGGAGAAGGAGAAAGAAGGAGGAAACAGAGAAGGAGGAGCTTCTGTAAAGGATAAGGGAAAAGGTAAACAATCATTGGAGGATACTGTCTTTGATGATGCCTACTACTACCATGGTGAACAGGATGACTTCCATTACGACACATCTGGTGATCTGGAGAAGACCATACCTGAAGAAACTTTTGGTGAGGAGGAGGTTGAGGAGGCAGCAAACTTTGAGGATTGGGAGGATGAAGCTGATCTATATACACCTGACCCGTTGTTTCAAAAGGAGTTGAAGAAACAGCAAGCAGAGCTAAGGAGAAAGGAGGATGAGAATGCCAAGGTCTCCGACATCATATCTCAGAAGCTAAAAATTCAAAAGGCTGAACATGAAGACAAACAACGTCTTCATAGTATTCATGTCAAAGAAAGGAGATTGGATGTGAGGATGAAGCAAGGAATCAAATGGGATAAGGCAAGGGAGATGTTTGATATCCCTCAGAGAGGCACAAACAATGATGCTACTTTTCTGAAGCTGCTTGAGAAGATCAGAACGGTTAATCCAGACAACTCATTATATATGAAGGCATTGAAGGAAGATATCCTAAGGATTACGTCTGCATTTGATCAAGTGAGGCAAGAACTGTTCATTTATGTCTCAGGTGCTCTTGAAGGGTCATTCACCATTTCTCTTGACCTCCTACAAAGAAGATCTCTATCTGAATTGTGGATTCTGATGAGTAAAGTAAAGAGATCTTCTTGCTTGAATGAGCTTCTATATGACCGGCTTAGAGATTCTGCTATGAAGGCCAGTCCTCAAGTTGTACATTTTCCTTATGAAGTCAAAATCTATAGAGGTACAACTTTAGAGACTGTGAGGCTGGATCATGATTCCATAAAGCTACAGACTGCTATGCAACTGGTGAAGTTGGAGAATCTTCTTAGAACTTCTGGGTTTGCTTCTGTAGAGAAGTCTGAAGTTGCTGATATGATTTCAGACTACTGCACGGAGAAAATTCCAAGATATGCTCAGATGAAGAATAGATTGAAGAAGATCACCAATCAACCAGTAATGCCAAGTGGTGTGGTTTCTGAAAGTGATCGTGTCCTTGACAAAGATCTTCTAGTCACCTTACAAGAAGCTGAAGAAGGTGAAATTAGAGACTAAAGGCATGATAGGTTTAGCTCATTTGTAAATATTATATGTTTAGAGCTAGGTAAATCAAGATAGGGAAATGTATTCATATGTTCAGTCTAGAGGAACATCTATCTTGTATTTATCTTTACTGTTTGAATCTGGAAATTGTTATATTTAATCCAGAACCTTTTATTATTTGCTTGGCTCTTAAAAGTCTTATCTTTTCTTGTTTTAGTTGAGTTATCCTCTAGAGGTATTTGGTTGTTATTGTCTAACAAACAAATAGGGGGAGATTGAAAGGCATATGTCTAGTCCTATTTGTAAACACCGAGGATTCTACTCAACTTTAATTAAGATGTAATAAGTAAATAATAAAAATCAATTGTCACAGGAATCTCAGAAGGTTATATCTGTCAAAGAATGAAGATTAAAGTCATCTACAGACTTGAAGTGATTCTACATTGAAAGAAGCTCAATTTATTGATCAAGCCTCAATGAAGTATTCAAGCTCAGTGGATTTATTAAAGTGACAGAGATTTCAAGTGGTGACAGAAAAAGATACTGATTACGGAGTTCTTGAATAAGAAGGAAGTGAATCACTGCTTAAAGTTAAATAGATAAAGAACAGACATTGTCGTTAGTCACTCATGAACCAGACAGTACATCGAGTGTCAACGTACTATTGTGTTTGTTATTTATCTAAGTTTTAAGTGATTCTGGAATTAATTGAGAAGTCAACTAATTCTATTTATTCTCTTATAAATAATTAATATTATTAAGTATATTATTTATTAATTTAATTCTGCAAAGAATTAAATTAATACATAATTTATTTAGTTAATTATTTAAATTAGAATAAAAATGAACTAGGAAGACTTACATTTCTTCCCGATTGTCTTCCTAGAGTAAATGTAAGTCTTACCGATTGTCTTCCATGTACAAATGATTGTCTTCCCGATTGTCTTCTAAGAGTAAAATCATTGTATTTCTATAAGTCTTCCTAATGCAATTCTTTAAGATTAGTATTGCACGTGGGTTGGCTTAATAACAAAAGAATGCAGTGTGTTTTATATATATAAGACAAGGCAGTTGACATTTATCATTGTATCATTCAACACAGAAGTAAAGACAGACAGAAAACTTTACATTCTTCTTCATTACTTCTTGAACTGCAAAGCATTCATTTCCGGCCAGAGATTTAATTCTTGATTGTTCTTCAACATTTAATTCATAAGAATTGTATCTCTTGTACTGCTTTAGCTTTCTAGCGGATCATAATCCCTAGATTTTATATCGAACTACTTTTTAGTATTCGATCCTTTTTATTACAAAAATAGATAAATTCATGTCGAATTTATTCTAGATTTGTTTTATTAAGTTCTTTGTAATCAGTGATCAAAGTTGTAACACTCCTCAAGTTTAATAGAGTTTCTATTTAACTTGAATATTGTTTCAGTTTTTATTCCGCATTAATTTGTTCTAAATTGTTTAATCTTAAACGAACAAATTTCGATAAAACGGTATAGTTTGTATTCAACCCCCCTTCTACAAACTTATCAGGACCTAACACAAACACATATCTCACACACACCATATATTTTTGAAAGAAGCACTCACATGTAAAGATATAATTTTTAAAACAAGAAACACTTACACAAAATATATTTTACGAAAATGAAACACTTCCTTTGTGAAAATCTCCTCAAGAACATAGTTTTTTAAAAAGAACTCACACACACAAACACACTTTGAAAGATCACACATATACTCACTCAAAATCATATTTTAAATCACACACACAAAATCATATTTTAAGAATCCAAACTCTCTTTTCATTGCTCTCCCAATCTCTCTCACCATCTCCCTCAATCTCTCTTTCAAAAACTCCTTTCCACCTTAACTTTCCAATCCAAAATTCACATCACCAAGCAATTGCGTTTCAATAACATTTCAATAACAATTAAATTACTAAGACTAATATTACTAATAATCAAAGCTCATCATAAAACTAACATGCAAGTTTAAATCTTCAACATAAATCACTTTCTCAACACATACACCACTTTTATAAATACAACCCATTTACAAAATCATACTAATTACTCAAGAATCCTTAAGATTACTAACATGCACTTCATAAGAGATTGAATACATACTACCCATATCACATACAACTCATATTCTTAACAAAAATCAAAACCCACTTCTAATCTTTAACTAATATCACCAATTATCATAAAATAAATGACATGCATCAACTTATAACACTCAATCAAGCAAGAATAGACGTGAATCAAACTTGTAAATATGAAATCAAGACCATGGCTCACAAGGATCATTGCCCATGGTCGGGTTTCTTCTCGGATGAGCCCAAAAATAACGGGTCTCATCGAGAATAACCCCTATTACCAACAATCAACCATTGCATGTAAGTTTTAAACAAAGAGATAGCAAAATCCGAAAATTCTCAAATTTAAAATTGAATCAAAACTTGGAATTAACACAAGAGGGTTGTAGAGATTAGAGAGAGGAGTGTTTTGGTTACTCACACTTGAATTTTGGTGAAGAGAAACAAGGGTTTTGGGGAGTTTAATTTTTGAAGAAATGAAGAACAATGGAGAGTGTTGGAGAAGAAGAGAGCCGGGGGAGAGAAAGGGAGATGAGAGCGTGAGAGAGAGAAGTGGGGTGGGTGGGCTTTGGTGAGTGTAAAAACAAAGTAATGTTATCTATTTAAATAGTTCTAGAATTAACTCTTAAAATTACAAAATTGTCCAACTAATAAAATGCTTAAATGATAAAATCAAGGACTATGGTGTAAATTCATAATCTCACTTCTAGATCAAATAGAAATATTATTCTACAAATAACTTTTGTAGATTAAATAAATAAAATTACATTTACCAAGAAATAATCAAATAAAATGCCTTTTTATCCCAAAACAATATTAAATAAAATTTTACCATTTAAAATAAATAATATAGAAGGTGTAGCATCTCTCAAAATAAATAATTAAAATAATTAAGTGGTTATATTGAAACTAAAATAGAATAAAAGTAATGCTAAGAAATATTTTATGCTATTAATTAAATAATTAAAGCATTCTCTAAATTTAATATAAATATTTTATGACTCAAGTAAATTCTCAGAGCACTTAAATAAAATTTAGAAACCACATTCACAATTAACTAATTATTCACCACAGACATAATTCACATTTTAAGCACCTAACAATTATGTCACATAAAGAAATTTCAAAATTATAGGACTATATCAAAGAAGTATTTTTATCTCAAATAAGTATAACTAAAATATGAGCTTACACATAAATCACATTATACCAAGTTCATCATTTCTAAATAAAGTGTCAAGAATAAAATCTCAATTGCTATTACTAGCAATAAATATAAAATAATTTTAAACAACTCTTATTATCAAAATAAATTTAAGGATACTCTAATTAGCACAAAGAGCCTATTAAACAATTATCACGCACATATAAAATTAATCGTATTCAGGTAATAATTTACAAGTCAAAAATTCTAAGGCGTTACATTTGGGGCTAATTCTAAGGGCAAAAAAGTAAATTAGTTACCCGCAATGTATCATTGCAGCCCCGCAATGTATCATTGCGGCATCCAGAAGCCCCTCAATGATTCATTACGGCAGCTTTTGATCCCAACCGTCCAAATTTGAATTTAACGGATACGATCTGTTGGTTGGATTTCCCTTCCCAACCAACCGAGGTTGTGGAAGGGCACCATATATATATAGGGTTTTGGTCCACAGCCCCTTTTGGTTAGGAAATGATACACAACCAACCCATCACAGCCCTTTAAAAACGATCATACGGCTAAGGAAAAGCATTGCAACAATGATACATTGCACCTCCCGTAATGATACATTGCTGGACCTCTTATATTTTTTTTACCAAAACTACCCTTTTGGGTTTAAAATCATATCCAAGGATCGAACCCATGACCTCTCCTACAGATGTATGCAATATTACCATTGCACCAACACAAGTAACTTGTTTAAAAATGATTCGTACCAAATATATCCAAAAACAAGAATTTATATATTATTTGTAAATTGAAAATTAATTGAATATCAACCTAAATAAAATGTAACTTTAGTCGTAAAGGTGTGTTGGATGTTAAAAGTAAATGAGCTAATGGACCCGGAGTCACAGATTTCGAACTCGACAAGTTTAATTTAATAAATAATATTATTTTTTAAGGTAAAATAATATAAGGTAAAATAAAAATAAGAATAGTTAAAATATTATTTTTAAGCTTAAAATTGAAATATAACATTGCTAGTAATTGTAAACATAATATTTTATTTTTTTATAATCATAAATAACAACTAAGAAAGTGTATACATATTTAAGTCAATAGTCAGTAAGCAAACGATTGTTTCACATATCTTTGAGTATATTTCGATTAAATAACTTAATTTAAATACATATGATGGGAAAAAATATCCACAAATTAGCATCTAAGATATTTTGAAATTTAAGTGAATGTAATTTAATTTTATATACATATTTAAAGATTAAAAGATTAAAAAAAAAAGGTAAGCTCCCGCATTGTTACATTGCAGGGGCCGCAATGTAACATTGCTGCTACCGCAATGTTACAGACCCACAAATATTTATATTTTTTTTACTAACCAACATTAATTACGGTAGTTGGGGTAGTTGGATAACATTAAATACACCACTGGAGCAATGATTCATTGCGGGGGGTGCAATGATTCATTGCGGCAATAGTTTGCCCTACCCTACATAACAAAACATTTTATTTCCCCCCATTTTTCATGTACACTTTCCCATTAACTTAGGGCTGCGTTTTTTGGAGCTTTTGCGTTTTTTGGAGCTTTTTCAAGATCAAAAACTCAACAAATAAGGTTAGCTCTCTAATTACTATGGCTTCATTTTTATTTGATGATTCTAGTTCATCTAGTGAGCATAATGAGTTCGATTATGTTACGCCCATTAGAAAAAATCCGGTATTTCGTAAATTATTTCATGATGTAAATGATATTATAGATGTTGATAGTTATGGTAACGATAATATGGGTGAAGAGAAGATGAATATGAATGATGTTGGTAAGAAGAAGGCGAATTATAACGAAGAAGAGGAGGATATTAGGATGTGGAAAAGTGATAATGATGATGATGGTGGTGGTGATGATGTTGATGGTGATGTTGGTTATGGTGATGGTGGTGATGATGTTGGTTATGGTGATGATGATGATGATCTTGATGATGATATTAATATCGGAAATGAAAATTGTGAATTTACATTTCCGAATGTTAATAATGTCGTGCCTTGTGTTGGTATGATTTTCGATACATTAGAAGATGCGGAAAATTTTTATAGGGATTACGGTCTAAGTATCAGATTTGATATAATAATTATGAGCACTCATAGATATGCACGAAGTAAAGAACCATCATCTCGTATGTTCATTTGTCGGAAGGGTGGAAGAGTAGTACCGAGAGAATTGGATTTAGAAGGTCGTGGTAAAGGAAAAAGAATTAGAGATGTAATTCCACGGACACAATGTTGTGCTCGAATGTGCGTGGTTCATAACATAAAGACAACTAAATGGAGAGTTAGTTTGGTCAATTTGGAACACAATCATGGTATGGTAACACCGGAAAAAGTACAATTTTTTCAAAGATCACGCAACATAGACCCGTTCACCCGGTCATTGATTGAGTTGTTTAACAAATCGGGGATCGAGACGGCAAAATTGATAATTTTCTTGGTGAAGGAAGTGACGGTATTCAAAATCTAGGTTTTTCAAATCAAGACGTGCGTAATGTCATACGTGACATTCGACGTCGTGTGTTTGATTCCGGTGATGCGGAGTGTGGATTGGTCTTGCTTCGAGAATTAAAAGAAAATAATTTTGGGAATTTTTTCTATCGAGTGGATGTGGATGAAGATAATCGTGTTAGGGGTTTGGTGTGGGTTGATCATCGATCCATGAACGCCTACAAGAATTTCGCTGATGTGGTTACTTTCGACTCAACTTATCGGACGAATAGATATTGTATGCCTTTCATACCTATTACGTGGGGTAAACCACCACTATCAAAAATATTTTGTTTGGATTTGCACTCGTAAGGGATGAGAAAGAGACATCTTATAAATGGGTTTTGAAAACATGGTTGGAAGCCGTTGACAACAAAGCACCCATTACAATCATCACCGATCAAGACAATGCTTTGGGAAATGCTATTGCCGAGATTCTTCCACAAACAAAGCATACATATTGTACATGTCATATAAGTAGTAAGTTCCCCGAGAAGTTATCTAGTTTATCCACCAACTATCCAGAATTCAAAGGAGATTTTAATGCATGTGTGTACAAGTCGTTGACACCCACGAAATTCGAAGGTTGGTGGGAGGAATTGGTCCAAATGTATGACCTTGAGAATCATATTTGGCTAAGTGAAATGTATCGTATTAAAAGTCAATGGATTGGTGCTTACACGAGAGAATACTTTGTCGCCGGTATGACCACTACCTCAAGAGCGAGTCCATAAATTCTTTTTTTGATGAATATGTGCAAGCATCTACCGGATTGAAAGAATTTATTGAGAACTCACAGAAGGCTTTGGAGACACAATATCTTAGGGAGGTTAAAAGTGACTTCGAGACGGAGGAAACGAGAAGGAGACTAATATTGAACTCGCCCTTGGAAATTCATGCCTCTAAGATTTACACGAAAGAAATGTTTAAGCATTTTCAAAAGGAGCATTTAAAAAGAACATCGTACAAAGTGACCAAAGCCAAAGAAGGTGGAACTTATTTTTTTAAATTGTTCTTGGTTGAGAAGACTACGATTCCGGAGAATTATAGAAGAAGTTATCGGTTGACAGTTTCCGTGGATGGAACGATTGAATGTATTTGTAAGAAATTTGAGCATTCCGGAATGATTTGTAGACACATGATCTGTTACCTAGACAAGAAGGATAAAACTGAAATACCAACCAATTGCATCATGCCTAGGTGGACAATGAATGGCAACAAAATGGTTGGACCTCTACCTTATACCCCTCATGTTTTTGCCAATGTTGGTTGTAATATACAGGATTTTTTTTATTAATAATAATAATAATAATTTGTGAAGAATTTGATTGAAGCTAGAATTGGAATTTTGTTCAGAATAAAATTTACTTAGGAATAGAACCGGTTTGCAATTTTTCAAAAAAAAAGGCTAAAAAAATAAATAAATTACAAAAGATGTATATATTGGATAAGTGAAGAAACATATTTTATAAACACAAAAACCCTAGAGGAAAGAAAGTCGCACGGAAGTGTTTGAAGAATAGAGATTCTGAAAAATCACGAACCAGGATCACAACACTAGGTACTTTTTATCTTGTTAATTCCTTCGCTCATAGGATCGATGAATATTAAGTACGGATACATACACCATGGGGCTGCATTTTCTTTTCTTTATAAATAAACCATGATTTTGCCTTTGGAACTTATGATATTAATATATTAATTATGACGTACATGATTATGAATCATGATGTTACATTATTAATTTTCTTGTCCTCTGTTTTGCTCCACCAATTTTATGCTTTTCGGCTATGGTCAACAACAATGGTTTAAGAGATTTGTTTAGTAATATAAACTTTTATTCTGGTTATTATGATTAATTATGTACTCCCAGTTTTTTTCGAAAATCATGACCACAGTTTTGGCCAAAGTCTCTGAACCAAAACTTTCAAATTGTCAAGTTATGTTATTGCTTATCATTCGTGTACATTATTTTAAATATTAATTATTTATTAAAAATTAGTAGTTAAATAGGCTATAAAAACATATGCGGAATTAATAAAGTGTGTCTGGATAATAAAGTTTAATAACAAATTTTTATTTGTGTAATTAGACTTGGATATGGAAGTTTAGCGAATTGATTTCGGATTAGGATATCAAAGTCTAGCAAATCGACTTTGGATTTCATTAGTGATCGTGCTTACGATTTTCGAGGTACGGATTTCTCTCTCTTCCATTCAGCGCTACTCATGTTAAGAACTAGTATATTTGTTTTATTCAGTCCTCAAATCGATTCTAGTATTATCCGTTTTGACTCTTTAAAGTTATTTCAAAAACTGTTTTGCAATATTTAGAAAAATCTATATTTGGGGTTTTCTAAGAAAATTTGCATCTTAAATTATCCTTTTAGAATATCTGAACATCTCCCTCATTTCCATTCCAAAATATTAAAATATCTGTTTTAGTTCTGTTTCGAAATATTTATATATTTGTCTCAGTTCTATTACGAAATATCTCAATATATGTATCAGTGATTTTTAGAAAATTGTGAATATTAAATATCTGCTTCGAGTATTTGTCTCTCTAAAATAAAATATACTTTTAGTTTGTGTGAAATATTTTATTTGGACCCTTAGTGATATAGGGTATACCGAGTTAACCAGCTGTAGGGGTACTACAGCCATGTCATTGCGGCACCAGTGGCATGACACTTCCATGGCAGTGTGATTGGTCATGGTGTATCCTTCTGTTAGCTCATGGGAGGAGCTTTTGCGCATTTTGATATTTGTTTCAGGATACGTGGGTGCACCCAGAGTTTGATTTGATTTGTGATTTGATTTGGCGGTGACGATGTATATGCCGTACACGTTATCCGATTTGTTGCATACATTACGGTACCCTATGATGTATGTATCTGTATATGTTCTGTTCTGATCTCGGTATGAAATATCTTACCCCTTTCGTTGCCTCAGCCATGTTTATTTTTTTAAAAATAATTGTTTTATTATAAACTGTCAAATATGTGTGTCTGTTTTTCTATTTTATTAACTATATTCCAAATCCGTACTGGGCGTTTGGCTCATGTCGTATTCTTTTTCTGGCAGGTGCTTAGGGGGACTTAGGATTGTGTGAAGGAGAGCTACCCTCTATTTCATTGATTAAGATTGTGGACTTTTAGAATTATTTAGACTGTTTAACTATTATTTTAGAAATTTTAGTGTTATGTATTTAGGTTTATGGTTTAATAAGTAGACCCTCATTTAATTATAAGTGGGGGTGTTACATTGGTGCTTCACAAACGTCAAGGTATAGTGCATTGTGCAAATCTTTTCAAAGTTTGGGTGCTATTGGTAGTTGTTCCGTCCCACGGTTCAATTACGTGATGAACATGATTGAGAGAGAGAAGTGTAACGTGAGAAACGCTTTTCCGGAAGAGGAACGTAATGAAAGAATGAATGAGTCGTTTAATCAAGATGACTACCAACATGATCCAATATTTGATCCTCCAATGTCACAAACTAAGGGACGAAAGAAAGCGGAAAGATATAAAAGTGGTATTGAAATTTCGACTTCAAAAGCCAAGCCACGAAAGTGCGGAAAATGTAATGAGGAAGGAGCAAAACATGCTAGAAGAAATTGTCCTAATTAACTTTTCCAATTCATGTATTAGTATTTGAATTTATTTTGAAATTTACTATATGACATTCAAGTATTGATAATTGTTAGGCTCAAGACATGTCTGAATACCACTATTAACAAGCCTACACTATGTGACTATGTCACACTACATGACCTAGTGAATTCTATCACTGGGATATAGTATAGGTCTCTCAATGTACTTGTCTTGTTCTCATGAACATTAGCTTGATCATGTATGCTCATAATTATAATGAGCTTAGTAAAGTTTCTTGCAACTAGACTGTATATAGGCCATTGAATAATTGTCCTGGTAGAAGTTCAGAAGTGTTCATGCAGCAGGATAGAAATGAATAAGGCCATGAAGAAATAAGTTGCAGAAATCTGTCTAAGGCATTATATAGCAAAGTCAGAAGAAAGCTATGTCGTGAAGTCACCAATATCTATGTCGTGAAGTGCTACATCGCATAGTCCATTTAGTACTATGTCGAGAAGTCCTCAAGACACATGTCGTGAAGTGTTGAAGTCAGCAAAGTCAAAGAAGCCTAGATCGTGAAGTCCTCAGAAGCCCTATGTCGCATAGTCGTCAAATGACCTATGTCGCAAAGTCGTCAAATGACCCATGTCGCATAGTCATCTTATGGCCTATGTCGCAAAGTCTTCAAAGGCTATATCGCGTAGTCCTCACAAGGGAGATCGCGAAGTTAGGAATGAAGTGGAGTTCACGATATCAACACTTAGCCGTTTATAACAAGACAAATCAAGGTACAGAACCAAGAATCAAAAGAGACAAATACTGAAGCATTTGTTCTGGCAAGGTGGTCCAAAGAACAGATGGCAAATCTACAGCTAAACTTGGAGAGAAAGATAAGAGACAAGCAGCTACAGAAACGGGAAAGACTCCGAAAAGCAGGTGGTTCTTCCTGACACAGTGAACTTCTTATGGCAGGACAAGTTGGACTTTCAGAAGGGGTAGCTGTGTAATATTGTGTGTGCCTAGTTTGTATAGGTGAATATATATCGTGCACACATAACTAAAAGAAGTAAGAGAGATACACATAGCTTAGATGTAAGATCCGGGAAAAATTACGTGTTATTATATGATGTGAAATGAAATTTTTATTTCACATTAAGAGTTATTAAATGATTTATCTGTTTAAACGTGCTAAGTTATTCGTTAAATGATTGAATATGTGATATTGTGGTGCTATGTGAAATGTGTGGGGAATTTGAAATTATTTTGAAAAGGGTGTCATACTATTTTTATTTTATTTTAATTATCGAAAAGAAAATTTGGATCGTTCCCAAATTATTCGGGAGATTGGTATATCGTTCGTACCAATATTTCATTCGTTAAAGTAGGAAGTATTCGAAAATATTCGTAATGGAAGTATTTTGGTTCGTATATTTGGTATTAAACGATACTTGTAGTTATCCGTACTTTATGGATGCTTATCGTCTCGTGAAACGTGTATTCTGCTTTATTAAAGATTTAAAGCGTTTATTTTGTTAAATTGTATTTAAAGCGATCCATCGGATCAGTATCGATCCAAAAATGTCGTTTGGGGTATTATTTTCCGTTTAATATAAAAAGGCAAATCGTACTTTGTTTTGCGTATAATAAAGCTTAATTACAGTTAAAAATCTAAAAACCCCTGAAACGTGTTCTTCGTGTTCTTGAGAATCAAACTCAAATTTGAAGGCGTTATCGGATTCCGATTTCGATGTTCTTGTAACCAAAATGAATCTCTCATCATCCTCTACCTAAATCCATCATCAAAATTCATGTGGGTATGATTTTCTGATCTTTCCGATTTTTAATTATTTATTTATATTCGAATTTATTAATTTAATTTGGGGAAATCCTTGTTGTTGATTGTTCTTGGTAATTGATTGCATAATCGTGTTGTTCATGTTATAAGGAATTTATTGATGATTTTTGTATGAATTTTTGAGTCCGAATTCGCGTTAATCGGAAATATTTAGCTCACCGGAAAAAGCTTGAAGCTTTTGGCCGGATTTTGATTTCCAGAACTTGGTTGTCGTTTATACCATCACCATAGGATAGATCGTTTGATTTGGAAGGTGGCCATGTAATTTAATCAGAGTTTCGAAGCCGATTCCGTTGACCGGAAGTTTCCCCGCCGGCGGAGTTTCGGCCATATCGGAGCTTTTGTTCGTGTTTCGTAGTAGAATAAGCTGGTTATGATCGTTGTGGTGTAATTCCCGTGTTTTCCCCTTAACAATCCGCGAGTTTTGGTGTGAAGTGTGGTCGCCGGAAACGGCGGGTTCGCCGGAGCCGCCACCGGATTCTGGTGGTGTTCTTGGCGACCCGTTTGTGTTCTTGGCGACCCGTTTCGTAACCCTAACCCGACCCGGTTTGATCTTGGAAACCCTAATCCCTTTTCTGAATAGTGTTTCTGGGTTTTTATTTTAAAAATAATTCAAAAATAGTTTTATAATTCTAAAAATCATATCTTTGATTTAAAAATACTTTTTATTATTCAGAAAATTTTATAAATTTATAAATATTTATTTAAATTCGAAAATTGATTAAATTTAATTATTTTAATTATTTTTGATTAATAATTAATTAATTTAATTAATTGATTAATTCTTTTAATCAGTTAATTCTTAATAATTAATTATTAATTAGATTTAATTAATTAAAATTAAGTTTAATTATTTTCTAGCTTGGTTTATTTATTTAAAAATAGTTTGAGCATTTAAAGAGTGTCAATTAATTTTATTAATTGATTTATTTGCATTTAAAATGTTTATATTGGATTTAAAAATCCGATTTTTGATTTAAAAATTAGTAATGACTTATTTAAAATTCAAATAAGTTTCGTGTGATGTTTTAAAAATGGTTATAAGTGCTATATGGTTTGTATGAGTTGTGTAATGTGTTTTATAGTCCGTATATGCCCGTACTAGGGCTAGTGTCTGACTTTTTAATATCGTAAATTAGACCGGGCGTCCGATACGTAACCGGTCACTTGTTTAAAGGTATTATGTGAATGATGTGAATTATCTGTTGTTGAGTCATGCATGCGAATAAATTGTGTTGAGACTTGTTTGAGTATTTGGTCGTGTCTAATATCATCACGAGGGGTAGTTGGAATAGAAATTTGTCGGTAATGTTAGAAAGTGAGATTTACGAGGCCGTTGACTTAGATGTTGACTTTTATAGTATGGGGAGTTTCGTCAAGCGAGTTACGAGGATTACTTGTATAGTTAGTTGTGATCATTCTATCAATTGAAATGTGGTTGTCTGTGCAACAGAGGCTATTGGACGAGACGAGTCAGATTATCGAAGATAAGTTACAATCGTTTATGGAATGTGAAATCATACGTTGAAGACTAAGTACCGTCTCATGTTTGACTATCGAGGCTGGCACGTGGATTCGAAATGGTAAAAGCAGACTAGTGGTATTCGCAAGAGCGTTAAAGCAAAGAAGAACGAAGGTAGAGAATCGTGCGATAAGACAGAATAAGGAGGAAATCGTATTGTTTCAGCGTTACGAAATAGCTAAGGACCAGAGGCAAGTGTTTATACCCTTGCTTATTAATTAAGGGATATTATCTTGAATTATTAGTATGCATGTTGAATGCTTATTACTGAATTTTCAAATGTTGATTTCTTTGCATTGAATTGCAAGTATGTTATTTAATCTCGTAAATTGACGAGTACTCTTTTATACCTTTTAAGTTTAGATTCATATGTTCATATTGATTGGAAAGATATACTTATTATATTGAAAAGTTTGAAGAGATAATTATGGGCCGTATACTAAGGCTTTCTTTTAAAAGACTTGATTTAAAAATGCTAAGTTGGAATATTACCAACCCTAGATGAGCGGGAACTTGTGAACCCTATGAGGGAAAACTTATTCTGAAATTCTGAAGTGGTGTTGCTTGCCCTTCAAGTATTCCATTTTTTTCACCTTGCACCTATGCAAACCTTGTTATCCTTTCTTGTTAATGCGATCATCTGATCCATTCCCTGATTCGAATTCATATATGTTGTGCATGATTTAGTTTACTTCCTTCAAGTACAAGGCTTATCTATTATAAGTACATGTTCGAAGGACTTGAACTATTTCTGTCAGAAGTTGATAAACCCTTGTTTTCTTCATTTATAAACTTCACCTTGAATTCTTCTTAAACTTGAACTTGACTCTCTTGTCATTTACCAGATTGGTAAACCTTAATTAATTCTTCCATAATGTGATGATTTGAACTATTGAGGCCATCTAAAGCCTGTTCTTTGAACCCTATTCCATATTGAGTTATTGCAAATTCTGTTGATATCATATTGTCTGTTTCATATCAGACTTAACCTTGTTGAGCATGTCATTGTTTATTCTTCATTATTATCCCAGTTGTTGCATCGATCTCGTCGATATTTATGATGTTGTTACTTGCCATGTGTACTCCCCATTGTTGTGTCGATCTCGTCGATACTAGATTATATTGCTATCCCTTTATTGATTCTTCATAATTGAACTGTTTCCTGGAACGTGAGTTTTCCAGCAATTGTTGTATTAGGTTGTCGATTCTTCCGACACCTGATTATCGAAGTAAGGTTGTCAATTGTTCTGACACCTGACGTTTATAAAATAGAATTGGAATGTTTTTAAAAATGGACCAATTATTGGTCGGGCCATTTATGGTTGATGTAATTTAGGCCCAGATTGGCCTTGGATCCGTAGAGGACTATGCATGAGCTAGTCCGGGGTTGTTGCGTGGCTGGCCAGCAGCACAACCTTTGATTTGATAAAATGTGAAAGTCCAATTCTAGAATAAGTTCTTATTTCTAAGATGAGTTACATCCATATGTTTCGTTCTTGTGAGTTATGACCTGATTCTCAGGTTTATTCGTTGCGTGAAGTTGTTGGTTCGTTGATTAATAATAGTGGTTTCAATCTTGCTGAAATTACTTACTCTTTAATACATTTGGATTCCAAATAGTCGAAATCCACTTCCTTGATTCCATTGGCAGTCGTGAGATATCTATCTTGATGAGTTTTATTCATACCGCATATCCAGCCGGTACCATGTTGAAGTCTTGAAGTGCGTTCTTTATTCCTTGACCGAGCGTGTTGGCTCATTCTTACCCCTTGATTATTCTAACCTTCCAGAGTTGTTGGTTTCAGAACATGTTGTGAATAGATTTGTTATCTTCAAAACTAGTATTTTTATACAAACTATGGTCTTGAAGACGTATGAGTTACATTTATTTCATATGTTCTACTTACTATTGTAGATATTGTTGATTCGGTCGCCGTAGCGACCAATATAAATCTTTTTGTGTTTTAAACTATTCAAATGAGAGAAGAAGATTGAGAAATTGTGGTAAATTACCAAACTTGATTTGAAAATATTAGAGATTACAAATGTTTAAGCCAAAGGCTTGTTTATTTGAAAATCCAAAGTTTATTTTGGAAACCTTTCGTATTATATTTAATAATGCGCTTGCTGAGCAATTCATTCGCTCATACTTGTTTTATTTATTTATATTTTAGCCTGCCGGAAAGAAGGTGTATTGGCGAGAGTTGTCCGCGTAGCTGATCAGAGATGGGGAAAGATGTTAGCGTAAAGACGTTTTGATCCAGAGCATTGGAGCTAGTGAGAGGTTTTTTATATAGACGTTTTCTATTGAATAATATATTGTGTAAAGTTAGTTGCCTGGTATACTTCTTATCGAAGTTATACTGGTGTATTAGAATTTGTGTAAAGAGAATGGTCGTAAAGAAGAAAGATTGTTGTAATGAAATTTTGGATTCTTGTTTCTAGCACTATAACCTTTAAAGATTCTTGGTAGAGTTGGGGTCACAGATATTATTATTATTGTGTTGATTTTATATTGAACAGGTTGTTTGGATTAAGAGTGCAGTGTGACGACCAAATCCTTTGACCCCGGATTTGGGGGCGTTACAGTTGGTATCAGAGAAAGGGTTATAGTAAAACTAGAAACGAGAGTGTGTGGGAGTGTATATAGTTATATAAGGAACGTCAGAACTCATTTAGAGTTCGTATTGGACTATTGGATATAGTACCGCTGAGTGAGTTGAGATGGAGGTATTTGATTGAGACAGTTGTGCTGAAATGGATAGAACTTCTTGCGTTTGTAGACGTCTATGGCGGAATCTTTGAGGACTATTACGAGTCGATGACGACGTACGATATTGATAACCTTGCGACGTGGAAAAGAATGGCTGAAATCGAATAACGTGGAAAAGAAGGTCTGAAATCGAATAACGTGGAGAAGAAGGGCTGAAATCGAATAACGAGCTAGGTGATATTCATTCCTAACAAGTGGTATCAGAGCGTAGGCTGTTAACGTACAAACAGGAAAAGATCAAGAATGAGTTCACAGAAACTGAGTAGTATCAAGATTCCTCCCTTTAACAAGGAGCACTACAGTTTATGGAAAAAGAAGATGTTGCTTTTCATCAAAGCTTCTAACCCCATGTATTTAGATATTCTAAAGCATGGTCCCTTTATTCCAATGATCGAGATTGGTGAAACAACCAATGGCACTGAGATTGTACCAGCAAAACATGTGCCCAAAGACCCCTCAAAATACATTGATCCTGAAAAGGAGAAAGTAGCACTGGATGGACATCTTCAACTTATCATTTGTGAATCTATGGACTTCAACATGTATGGCACTGTTGCTCATTGTACTAGTGCCAAGAAGATGTGGGATCTTATAGAAGTGCTCTGTGAAGGAACTACTGAAGTAAGAAAGAACAAGAAGCAGATTCTTGTGTCACAATATGAAGCCTTCATGGCTCAGCCAAAAGAGGGAATCACAGAAGTGTTTGAGAGATTCAACAAGCTGATAAACGAGCTCAAACTCTATGACAAACACTATGAGACAGAAGAGCTCAATATGAAGTTCTTACTAACTCTTCCAGATCACTTGGAACCAAGAATCTCTTCCCTTAAAGAAAGAGATCTAACAAAGATTGGTTTTGATGTGTTGTATGGTGTTTTGAAGACATATGAGTTAGAGCTGTTTCAAAAGAGATCTATTCAAGCAAAGCAAGGATTAGTGGCCAATACCTCATGTGCCCTTATTGCTGACAATCTAGGTCAAAGAATGGATTCTCTAAAAATCAGTCATGTCAAGATTGAGGAACTGGAAAGTGATGACACTGGTGATGAAACTCAGGTTGTGTATGATTTACCTGAAGAGGATGAGTTCTACAGCATTGATGAACTGGACAAGATGGAAAACAAATCTTTTGATTATATGGCTAGGAGATACCCTAACATAAGGTTTAAGAGGAAGCAGCCATTCAAGTCTAGATTCAATAGTGGAAATGCTGGTGGTTCAGGTAGCTCAAACTCTTTCATCAAAGGAAAAGGGATTACTGGTGCAGTTAAAGGAGGATATAAATCTGGGAGTGTGGATAGGTCCAAAATAAGATGCTATAACTGCAATGAACTTGGGCATTTTGCCACTGAGTGCAAAAAGCCTAAACAGGTCAAGAAGGACAAAGCATACTTAGAGCTTGAAGCTAAGTATGAGGCTCTACTCAAGAAACAACAGGGTAAAGCTTTTATTGCTGAGGGAAAATGCTGGGATGACTCTGATGAAGAAGAAGAACAAGAGTACTCAAATTATGCCTTGATGGCATTTTCTGATGATGGTGATTCTAGTCAGGTACCTATTCTTACTTCTCTTGATATGACTCCCCTTCAATATAAGCAAACTGTTGAAGATATGAGTACTGAGATGTTTAATATTCATACTAGCATGTTAGTAGAAAATGAAGAAATTGATAGACTAACTGCTAGAAATCTTGAGCTTACTGAAAAGAATGAGGAACTTGAGTTAATGGTTGTGAACCTTGATGGTTTGAAAAAGGAGGTTGAGTATCTTAAAAACAAAGTGATTTGTGCTGAACAAATAGAGAAAGCTCTTAGGGAACAAATTGCTGAAACTGAATTGAAACTAAGAAGCTTTAAGAACTCCTCTGAACTTATTCAAACCTATCATAAGGAACACACTGAAGATAGCAAGGTTGGAGTTGGTTTTGACTATGAGAATGATAAAGGAAGGAAGAAGGCAAAGGGCAAAGGAAAAGAATCTTTTACAAACAAAAATGCCCCAACTATTCTGTCTAGTGTTGAACAACCCATCTTCAAAAAGAGTGTTGTTGAGTTTGATGAAGAACTATTGATCATCAAACAACAACTTCTTGAAGAAGATGAGGCTGCTAAAGACACTTCTTCCTCTCCTGAATCTGTCAGTCAGAAAGAAACCAAAGACAATCTTGTCAAAAGTCCTAAAGCAAAGAAAGAAGTTGTTAAGAAAAAGAAACAAAACAGAAATGGTAAGGTAGGTGTCAACAAGGGTAACAATTATGCTTATGTACCAAATGCTCCCAGGAAACAATGTCAGAAATGTCTATCTGTTAATCATTTGACTCATAAGTGTAACAAACAAGTGAATGTTGAAGTTGATAACCTGAGTAACCATTCTGCTAGCATAAGCTCTAGTCATGATTCCTTCTGTGGTAAGCCTAATTGCATGACATGCTATGTGACTGTGATTGCTAACTGTTTATCTCTAAAGCATAAACTTGATTCTGCACAATCTAGTGAATCACACACACACATGCACACTCATAGGACAGGATCCTTAATCAGGGTTGAGAGGGTGTACACTTCATGTGAGCCTAAGAGTGTGAACTCCAAAGCCACAAACAATATGAAGTATCCTACTGTGATGAATGCAACTTATGACAGAAGAATTGTTAACAAAAATGTTTCTAACTCAACTGGACCCTACCATGTGTGGGTACCAAAAACAACTTAGTTACTTTGTGAATGCAGGGCAACAGGAATAAAGAGTCATATGGATCTTGGACAGTGGATGCTCAAGTCACATGACTGGTGATATAGCCCTTCTATCACATTTTGAGGAAAAGGCTGGCCCATCAGTAACCTTTGGAAATGACAACATTGGTTATACAATGGGATATGGCCGTATAAAATCTGGAAATGTCATTATTGAAGATGTAGCATTTGTTGAAGGACTGAAGCATAATCTCTTGAGCATTGGACAATTTACCAACAAGGGTTTCAAAGTGGAATTTGATGAAGATCATTGTTCAATCTCAAAAAGAGAAAGTGGTGAAGTTGTTCTAACTGGTGTGAAGAAAGGAAGCCTGTTTGTAGCTGATCTCAAGGCTGCAGACAAGGGAGAAATTTGTTGTTTCTACACTAAAGCCACAAATGAGGAATTCTGGCTATGGCACAAGAAACTGTCTCACTTAAATGTTCAGGCAATGAACTCTCTAATCAAGAGAGAATTCATCAGGGATTTGCCTGCCTTGGAGTTTGTGCAAGATGGAGCATGTGAAGCTTGTCAGAAAGGAAAGATTAAAAGATCTAGTCACAAGAACAAGTTGCTCAATACAAACTCAAAACCTCTGCAGCTAATTCACATGGATTTATTTGGTCCTGTGAATGTAATGTCCCTTTCCAAAAAGAAATATGCTCTAGTAATGGTTGATGATTATTCAAGATACACTTGGGTGGAATTCCTATTCTCCAAGGATGAAGCACCTCAAGTCATAATAGAGCATATCAAGAGAGTTGATAGAGAAGCACAAAGCACTGGTTCCTCTGTAGTTGCTTTGAGAAGTGATAATGGGACTGAGTTCAGAAATTCAACATTGTATGAGTTTTGCAAAGATAAAGGAATTTCTCAACAATTCTCAGCTCCTAGAACACCTCAACAAAATGGAGTAGTTGAGAGAAAGAATAGAACTCTCATTGAAGCTGCAAGGACAATGTTGTTGGATGCAAAGCTACCTACTAGCTTTTGGGTTGATGATGTTAACACAGCATGCTATGTGCAAAATAGAACATTGATCAATAAGAAGTCCGGCAAAACTCCTTACTCATTAATGACTGGAAAAAGAGCATCCTTCAAGCATCTGCATGTTTTTGGAAGCAAATGTTTTGTGATGAAAGATACCTCTGAGCATGTTGGAAAATTTGATGCAAAAGCATTTGAAGGTATCTTTATTGGATACTCTCTGGAAAGGACAGCATACAGAGTGTTTGTACCGGAGCAACACAAAGTCATGGAAAGCATGGATGTTACCTTTGATGACAAGAAAACTCCTGGACTTAAAACAAGTGATCAAGACAGTGTGCCATTAAGATTTGAGAATCAAGGCTATCTTGAGGATTCTGAAAGTGAAGATGAACCACCTATTCAAACTGTTCTAGAAAATGAAATTCTTGAAGTTGACAATCTTCTACAGACACCTATGCAAGGGTTCACAAACACAGGGGGAGAAGAAGAGAATGCAACTGTCAACCAAAATGAGCTTGGAACAGATCAAGGAAATGAACAGGGGCACACAAGGAAATGGGACAGAGCCCACACTAGGGATCAAATCATTGGAGATCCTGGTGAGGGAGTTAGAACAAGAAGGGCAACTATGAATACATGTCTGTATAGCTGCTTTCTGTCACAAGAGGAACCTAAGGTAGTTGAAGAAGCTTTGAAGATTTTTGATTGGATTGTTGCCATGCAAGAAGAATTGAATCAATTTGAGAAAAACAAAGTATGGGAGCTAGTGCCACCTCCTGAAAGAAAGAATGTTATTGACACCAAATGGGTGTTCAGAAACACGATGGATGAAGAAGGAGTGGTAATTAGAAACAAAGCAAGGCTGGTTGCCAAAGGATATTGTCAGCAAGAAGGCATTGATTATGATGAGACATTTGCACCTGTAGCAAGACTGGAAGCCATCAGAATCTTCCTGGCTTTTGCAGCTCACTCAAATTTCAAGGTGTATCAAATGGATGTGAAAAGTGCATTTCTCAATGGTGATCTTGCTGAAGAAGTGTATGTATCTCAACCACCTGGCTTTGAAAATGAAAACTTTCCAGACTTTGTGTACAGACTGCTTAAGGCACTCTATGGACTCAAACATGCACCAAGAGCCTGGTATGAGACTCTATCTCAATTCCTTCTTGAGCATCAATTTACCAGGGGTACAATTGACAAAACCCTATTCTTCAAGAAGCATGGAAATGATATCATTCGTGTTCAAATCTATGTGGATGATATCATCTTTGGCTCTTCAAATGAAAAACTCTGTGAAAGGTTCTCTAAGTTGATGCAAAGCAAATATGAGATGAGTATGATGGGAGAATTAACCTACTTTCTAGGTTTGCAAGTACATCAAAGGGAGGATGGCATCTTCATAAACCAATCAAAGTATGTCAAAGATCTTTTGAAGAAATATGGTTTAGAAGACTCATCCCCTGCAAAAACTCCCATGTCCACTGCAATCAAGCTTGATGAAGACAAGAAAGGCAAAAGAGTAGACATCAAGGTTTACAGAGGCATGGTTGGATCACTACTCTATCTCACTGCTAGCAGGCCTGATATCATGTTTGCCACATGCCTTTGTGCAAGGTTCCAGTTTGATCCCAATGAATCTCACATGATGGCTATCAAAAGGATTTTCAAATATCTGAAAGGGACTCCTAATCTTGGGATATGGTATCCAAAGGGAACTGGGTTCAACCTGGTTGGTTACACAGACTCTGATTATGCTGGATGCAGAATTGACAGGAAGAGCACCTCTGGAAGCTGCCAATTCTTAGGCCAAAGGTTAGTGTCTTGGTTCAGTAAGAAACAACAGTCCACAGCAACATCCACAGCTGAGGCTGAATATATTGTTGCTGGTAGTTGCTGTGCTCAATTGCTTTGGATTAGAAATCAACTCATGGATTATGGACTAGTGCTAGAACACATTCCTCTATTGTGTGATAATACTAGTGCAATATCCATAGTTGCCAATCCTGTTAATCATTCTACTACAAAGCACATTGAGATCAGATACCATTTCATTAGGGAACATGCTGCAAATGGTACCATAGAAGTCTCTTATGTTCCAACTGAGAAACAATTAGCTGACATATTTACTAAGCCTCTGAATGAAGCTGTCTTCAACAGACTTGTGAGTGAAATTGGAATGCTCAATCCTTCATTTAGTTGTTCTAAGTAAGTATGCTAGTTAATTGTTGCAGCAGTAAATTTTCACTGTATATAAATGCTCTATTTATTTGGAGTGAAAAATAGCTGAGATATGATCTATAAATATTTCAGTATTTTACTGCATATTTTTCAAATCATATTTGGTTGTGGAGTTGTGAGCTTTTGAGACATCTCGATATAGATGATTTTGAGAGTTCACGACATAGTACAAATCAAACAGACTTATATCGCAAACTGTTAAAATTGTGAGACTTTGCGATATAGTTCATTTCATGAGTTTGCGACATAGTTCATTTTAATGACTTTGCGACTTAGAATAACTATATCGACAAGTCTCCATATTTGACAGAATTTTGATTTAAATTTACTTTATTTCAATTTTTGATTTAAGTATGACAAAATCTTAAAAATTTCAAAAAGAGAGTTTTAGACAGGGTATTTTCACTATATCGCAAAGTCATCCAAATTCTGATATCCTCAAGACTTTGCGACATAGTTTAATTCAGGACTCTGCGATATACTTTGCAAGGACTTTGCGGTACAGGCCATTTTGAGACTTCGCGACATACATTTAGCCTGTAACAACCCAAATCCGGGGTCGGGGATTTAGGGTTGTCACGATCCATGTACTCCTTGCCTTACCTGTAGCACTCACACCATTCATAATTCACCTGCTCATGACCCCACAATATAAGTCTCACACACACATACACACACACAGAGGTTAGAGTCTCAGAAACGACACAATACAACAACTGCGGAATAAATAATTTTTATTACAATACCCAAATGTCTTTTGAATCTGTTACTGATACAATTTTCTAAGTATTGTTACATTACCAACTTAGCCTTCTGATGCTTACAGTCCTCTAATACCATTCATGTCTATACATAAGTTGAATGCCAAAAGCCGTAGCCTGATTCGATTGGTTCGTACTACTCTTCGGGATCACTGCTAGAAACTGTTTATGGAAACGCCTTGCGGGGTATGTGTCGTCCCATTGGCATCCTGCTTCGTTGCTATATAATATATATAAAACAATAGCAAGAGTGAGCGATAGCTCAGCAAGGTAATAAAAATATGGCATAATCCTGCCTTTAACTCAACCCAGAATAAAGCGGGTATAAGACAATAATTTGTCAAAATATCTTGATACTGAAATTATTTCATTATCGGAATGTATTCCCAAAAACAGTACCATTAATGTACTTCAAATATCATTTTCATAATATTTCTGCAAACTTTTGCTATATTATGAACAAAGTTCTAGTATAATATAAAAGATGAGGTTTCAAAGTAAACCAATATAACCTTTCCAAAAATATCTGCTATGTAAGCAGAATATCAACACATAACTTAAAAGATGAAGTTATAAGGTGATTCAGTATAAACAACTCCCTTACCATAACTCATGTTATGTAAGGTATCCACAGAGTCATAACTCATAAAATAAAAGATGAAGTTGCATGAATTTATTGTCACTTCATTTTCAAACACTTTCGACCCCCTGCCAACATAATTGGTTTTTCATCCCAATACATGTTGCAGGAATATCCAAATTGGATGATGAACTAATACTGGAGTTGCTACCGCGTCCGCTGTGCCTAACCTTACTATGATCAGTAGCAGGTCGCACCGCTCAAATAGTTTTCTACATGTAGATGGAAGTATCACGACGGCCTGACATTGTCTACCGCCTTACTATGACCTCCCGGCCCATTTGGGGCAATATAAAAGTTGGATGGGCCCACGCAACTTGACCACTTACACCACTCCTAGTTCAGATGAAATCCATGACTCTGAAACGTAAAGATCGTCCTCCTTTCCCCAAGTGTAACACTTGTTGATACGACTCCACTAAGTAGTTATATCTAGGTTGGAAAGGAAGATTCTCCAATATTTCCCAAGCTATGCTTGTTAATGGATATCGACTTGTTCCATGAATTTACCCCTCGATCATTGAGGTGGTAACACAACATTAGACTGGCAGCAATTAAATTGCTCCAAGAAAATATCTGTCCCTTGACAGTTTTTGAATTGAGAATTTAAAAAAAAGAGTAGTAGTCACTTAAATCAGGCTTCCCATATTTTTGATAGTTGAGCGAGCATTTAAATCTTCTTAAAAGACAGATTCAAATGGAAAACAATGTTTTGGGAACCTCTTTTTGATTTGAAAATAACTAATCGTATTTATTAAATAAGTAAACCTCAAATGAATATTTGAAAATAATATTCATTAACTAAGTAATCCTTAAATGAATATTTGAAAATAATATTCATTAAATAAATAATCCTTAAATGAATATTTGAAAATAATATTCATTAAATAAATAATCCTTAAATGAATATTTGAAAATAATATTCATTAAATAAGTAATCCTTAAATGAATATTTGAAAATAATATTCATTAAATAAATAATCCTTAAATGAATATTTGAAAATAATATTCATTAAATAAATAATCCTTAAATGAATATTTGAAAATAATATTCATTAAATAAATAATCCTCAAATGAATATAAATAATAACCCTTAAGTCAATAATCCTCAAATGAATATAAATAATAACCCTTAAGTCAATAATCCTCAAATGAATATAAATAATAACCCTTAAGTCAATAATCCTCAAATGAATATAAATAATAACCCTTAAGTCAATAATCCTCAAATGAATATAAATAATAACCCTTAAGTCAATAATCCTCAATTAACAGTACCCGATGTCTTTATCGGAAAAATAACCTTTATCATACACAAACTATAATCACTACTAATCTTAAGAAATATCATACGCCCTTAACCTAGGGCCTTTATAAAACCTGGCTTATAACTGATATCCCATATCTAGCTTATAAGCCAATTACCAAATCATTTCCAAGTAACAACCTTTGAATGAGGTAATATTCAAATAACATTCCTCAAATCATTTCCAGGTAATTAATACTTTCTAGAAATATAATTAATGTTTAATAATAGCAGTTCTCAAAATAATTAGTACACTGCCGCTGGAATCCCTCCGGGTTTCCACGGCTATCTCCATATCTCAAATACTGACTCCCGGTCTAGAGTCGAAAACAAGAAGTATGCTCTTATCTCTAGAGCTACAAGGTATACCGGTTTATAACTACTTTATCTCAAAGCTCATATATAAACCCAAATCAAACTCTATTTTATACAATATATAACAGGTATCGCACAACTGTATAACTCCACACATGGCAACAACAGTAATATATAATCAATACTTCAAAGTATAGATTTAGAAAACTTGCCACAATACTTGCAACAAAGATTTGGTATATAAATTGGGAATACACAAGTATTGAACATAGGAAAATATACATACTCTGAATAATAGAGTAAGGTTTAGTAAACTTGCCTGATGCTCGAGAAGTGATAGGGGTTCGCGACGATGCCGGACAATCTAGACAAAGTCAAAGAAAACGTACGATTAATCCCCTGGATAATCCACTTGTACTCAATGCTTAAACACATAAACGAAACACAACCAAGGCATTACTTGCTTGCTCTAACGTCATACTAAATCCATGTTATTCATCAAATACTTATATCATAAGTTTGGTTCGAAATCCATCCTCAAATCCAAGTTATACTTAACCATTTGGAACCTTGGTTCTAAGTCTCGTTTTCAGTGAATTTACACTTGCGCAACCTCGGCTAAAACATTTTTATAAAATCAACTAATAATCTTTTTGATTCGAAATCTTCGCACAAGGCTTGCTAACTGTCCTTAGCATTATATCCCAAAGTTTCACATTTGGATTCGACTCTTAGAGGTCTTTGACTTAGCATCAAAGTAGTTACATTTCTGCGAGCAACCTCTTGAACCACGATTACTAAAACTAGCATAACTCTTAAACCATTCGGCCAAATTAGGCGAATCACATATCATTACGAAGCTTATAACATAAACCACACAATCATGGGCAGTAGGACTCAAGGGTCGAGCTCTAACAGAGGAAAAACAGAGAACCAATCAGTAGGTAAAAATTTGGGCATTACGACGGCTATAACTCGGATATTCCCAAATTTCAAATCATCCAAAATACATATCGATCACTCCACATAACACATACATCTTATATATCATAGAACTGAGGCCAAGCAATGCCTTTCCATTCATATAACTCATTATCACTTAAATCAAAACCCAATCATAACAACTAAGGCTATAATCATGCATAACACCATTAATCATCCATAATCCTTATAATAATTCAAGGGTTTCAAAATTATACCTCCTCCAAGCTTGCTTTCTGCCATACTCCTGATGTAGCCTTAGATTCTTGCTTAATACAACCTTTGGAAGCTACAAACTCATTATCAAAACAAAACAAAACAAGATACAAGTTACTATTCATCATCTTCTCCAACTGTTAATCACTGAATCGAAGGGGTAAATCACGGGGTTGAGGTGATTGCTTACCATGGTTACGTCGGGCTTCTCGAGAGCTTCGATTTGAGTGGTAGAACGCCAAAAACGGATCACGGAATCTCAAGTTACGATCACTTCTTTCTCCCCCATTTTTCTCCTCATTTCTCCCTCGGGTTTTCTCTTCAAAATGGATGAATTCTTCTTTTCTTTTTTGTTTTGGCCAATTAATGATAAGGCTGATATTTTGTATTAGAAAGTGGTGAGTCACCACACTTTGGATAGTCACAGGGACACGTGTCGAGCCATGGAGGGTCATGGTGGCAAACAGGGACACATGTCAAGCACTGGAGGGTCATGGTGGCAAAGCAGCTTTACTAGTTTGTTTCTTTTCACATGAATGATCCAAATGTTGCATTCCTCGAATTAATCTTGTTACATGTTACTTTCATGTCTATATTTAATCCTGTAAATATGTCGTTGTTCCGTCTCCGTTTAATCTCGAAAAAAATGTTCGCAGGGTTTCTTAAGCGTTCTATCGAAGTAGTTTCCTGTAAGTGTTTTTGATATCTCTAATTCTTTTATTAATCCATATCCATGGAATTGATAATCTAAATCCTTCAATATTCTCAAATAATGATTAATCCGTCCGTTATTGGTGAAACTTCGGAGAAAACGGAAATACTATTTTTCCGATTCTGACAGCTTTTGCATTCCTTTATTTACATCGTAGATCACTAATACGACTTTGAAAGTTTACTATATCGTTCCGCATATGGTGTGGTCTGAAAAACTTTTTAAACGACAAAAATTTACTATTCATCAAAAGTTACTATTCATCAGTGGTTTTTCTATAATCCTTTGGATCAATATCCGTTCCAATATTCCTGGTTTATTTCTCTTTACTTCTTGCACTTAGAAATGTTCTAGTGCTTTCTCGGGCACACGCTATCTTCTTTACGGAGTTGTCGGATGCATACCAGATATCGATTTGGATGACATAAAAATACTTTTCTTCCTTGGAATATTGTATTCTTATTTTCCAGAGAGATTATTCTTATCTATATGTTCAGTCCATTCTTACTATTCTCAAAATGTTTGAAAACCGAAATTCATATTCATTTCATAACTTGATTCTCAAAGTCATTACCACTATCCATATTTACATCAACATATAATAAAAGTTTTAATTCTACCCAAAATCTGGGGTCTTACAGTCTCCCCTCCTTAAAAGGATTCCGTCCCGGAATCACTCTGAAAACAAATGGGGATATCTTTCTAGCATCTCGCTATCTAGCTCCCAAGTTGATTCTTCCACATTATGATTCCTCCATACCACTCTGACTAGTTTGATGACCTTGTTTCGGAGTACTTGTTCCTTTCGATCTATAATTTCCATTGGTTGCTCCACATAGGTCAAGTCTGGTTGTATGTCTATCTGCTCGTACTCTACATATGCCGGGCATCTATAGTATACTGATGTAGCATTGACACATGAACCCCGTTATGACCATTCTACAAGTTTGGGGGGGGGGGGTAAGGCTGGCTCGTAGGCCACCTTCCTGGCGCGTCTTAAATCTCAGATGGCCCAATGAATCTCGGGCTCACTTCCCTTTCTTTTCAAATCTCATTAATTCCTTCCTTGGAGATACCTTTAACATCACGAATCTCTAACATCATATTCTCTATCTTGTTTGCACAGAAATACACCAGCATAAACTTGTTTGCCATTCATCAACTTGCCATTTAGCTTATCAGTAGCAGTACTATCTCTATACTCGCGGGCTTAGTCCGCATACTTTCTCTATCTGCCATGGTTGTCACTAGCCGTTTGTTGGTGAAATCTTTTGTCTTTCTAGTTTGTTGGACTAACTTGGGTTTTGTGTAAAATCTCATCCTTTAATTCTCGATCATTCGGAATCCATCTCTGTCTCATTTTAATTAAGGGTATCGGCCACCACATTGGCCTTCCCCGGATGGTAGTGTATCTCACAGTCATAATTCTAGGTCAATTCTAGCCATTTCTTCATCTCACGTTATCTACTATCACGGATAACTCAAAGTCCATTCATTACATTCCATAAAATTTGTGGGTGCATTAGTCAACCCAAAATAACTTCGCTGAAAACTCGAAGTGTCTATTCCTACTACGAATCGCAGTCTTGGGCATATCCTCTGATTTAACTTCCAACTGGTGATACCCAGTTCTTAAATAAATTTGGAAATACACAACGTCTTTCAGCTGGTCAAACAACCATCTACCCTAGGTAACGAGCACCTATTCTTAATGGTAATGCTTGCTCAACTCTCTATAGTCGATACACAATCCCCTACTACCATCTTTCTTTTCTTCTGTGTTCACAAACTCCGGAACAAACCTCGATAATTCGGAAAACTTGGCCTCATACTCGGTCACAGTCATGGTTTCTTGTTTTAACTCTTTAACGTTCATTTTCATCCGGGTCTCCATATATCTCCGAAAATTATTCCCCTAAATCAACACACGCTGCACCTCTCCTAAATCACAATACCAGCTCCCTCTGACTCCATCGTCAGTACTTATCTTGCTGACCCAGAGGTAGTGTCCATTCGTAAACAACTCCTCCAAAATCTCAATCTCACTATAGGGCATCTATCTAACACCGTTGTCAGTGGAGTTCACGGCACGTCACTATTTCTTTCACATATATCGATTGACACGCTTTCCATTATCATATTATCCTTGGGAGAATAAACCAATTTCATCGATATGTCGCTAACATTCTATCCGTCTTAGGGATTCGCTCCTGTCATAGGCGATTTCGTTGCGAATCTAATTCCTTATCAGCGAATTTTGACTTATTTGACCTGGTTGGCCTCCCCTTAGAATTCAATGAGGATAACAAAATCATGGGGCCTTGAAAGATAGCTCCCATATCAAAGAAAATGTCACTCACTGGTGATCATAAGGTTATGAGTTTTAAGGTAACCTTATTGGAGGTAAGAGAATTTACCGAGAGATCAACATGATCATAAGAACTCAACGTTGTGTGCCTCAATTGAGACATTACTAAAGGTAATTAGCCTTCTTGTATTTCACAACTTACAAGTGATGGCGTCCCATCAGACTTCTATCACACAGACAGATAGTCCTTGTAGCCCCTATAAGTCTAGGGTTGTTCGTCTCAGTGGAAGTTGAAAAGTATGAAAGCAATTCGAGATCAATTTAATGATTATCGCCATTCGACAATATTTCTCAAAGGAACACCTTGGATTTAAAATTGAACATATTCCAAAGGTGCGGTTTCCAAAGAAAATACAAAGAAAAGAATAACCAAAAAGATACTGGTACCTAACAAACAAGTGGTGAGGTATCACCATAGGGTCATTCATTATTTGAAGAAAAGTCAAAGCTTAAATAACATCATTTGACAGGGCTTCGAAAACATGAAAGTAGGCATTGTGACAGCCTCTGGCACAAGTGAAACTGAATAGGGTTTTGCACAAGTGTTATAAAACAACTTCGAAGAGGGAATATACCCTTTATCAGAATTCTTTCTTGGAAAGAGGTCAAGATAGATCATAGATTGGGGAAATATCCCACATAATTTGCAAATGGGGAGGGTACTACCAAGGTCTCTACGGATGCCTTTTACGTCGGCTCCTCTAATGGATAATCGTTCCATTCTAAAGCTTTTCTTCTTCAGGCACACCCTAAGGTACTCGATACTTACGTCATTGCCGACTTATAATAGTCGCTAAGAATTCAACCATCAACATTTGCAATCGCAGGGAATTCTATTCGACTAGGCGCAGACATCTCAAATAAGCGTTCTGTTCTATAAGAAGACTTCGATACCTCTGTCGCCCATAGCAATGACATTTCCTCATGTCGACTGGGCGGTACTCCACACTTTTGGCACAATAGCCTTTTCATTTAAGTCAATCCCGGAACTCCTCAGTCCGTCTTGGTCTTTAAATATATTTCGCCTTTACCGTCCAATCTCAACTTCATCATTTTATCTCTACATTCAATTATAGCAATCAGGGTCTGTCCACCAACTCATATAACGGCTATCTTACCCAATCCACAGGGTTCGCTCTAATTTCCACTCTCTTTGGTGACGTCCTCTGGTAATCAGAAAGACAAGGTTTGCCAAAATTTACTGAATTTCTTTCAAAAATCAGGGAAATTTGATCAATCTTATTACATACTAGTAATGCTCGGATCTGATTTCCGACCTTTCTGTTCTATCCTCATAATTCCTTCCTGGTTTCCTGAGGGTGGTAAATCTCGTTCTCGATTCTGTCTTAGTGTGCTTGTCTTACAATAACGTTTGCATGGTACATATACCCAAAATTCTCCTTGAGATAATAAAATCCCTCAACGATGTAATAGACACTATTTCCAGTGGAATCGCTGGTCGTGGGGGATTGAAACCTCATAGCCAAAGCAATTCCTTTCACTATTCTAGGCAACTAAGTACCCTTAATCGTTCGTGAAAATCTGAACATCTTGGTTCTTACGCATGCCGCCTCCTTATGGGCAACTATAACTGACTACGAGTAACAGGTTTCGTTCAAGTCGAATCAATCCACTGATACTGGCTATACTGCCTCTACCTCTTCTGCCTTGGAGACTCTACTCCATTTTCTTTGTCATACCTCTTGATGAATCATGAACGATCCTTAACCTCTCGTCTCGTCCCTTATTTATCCCTTGAAGGTTCGTCCGGTCTTATTATTAGACCTCAAGTAACACACCACATCTTTATCAATCAACACGTCCTCTACAAGATTCTTTCCTTGACCCACTATGGGGTCTTCCTCTAGATCCTCCTATGGATCTTCCTTTATCGGGTCTCCGTCCATTTCAAGGAACGCATCATCAAATGCCTACTCGAAGGCCTCGGGATCTGGTATCTCAGAATCCCATCCATCTATAACTCATACGAATCAAGGTGGCTAACCATGAAGTCCTAAGTACGGTTTCCCAAAAGAAGTCCCCTCTCGGGCTTCATCTTAAACAGTCAGGGTCATGTCCTCTAACCCGACTACGAACTCAATTTGAGCTCTAGATGCTCTTATCATTATTAAGGGTATTGTAAGACTCGATCTCCTATCGTTTCTGAGGACTGTAACCTAACTCTCTGATACCATCTCTGTAACAACCCAAATCCGGGGTCGGGGATTTAGGGTTGTCACGATCCATGTACTCCTTGCCTTACCTGTAGCACTCACACCATTCATAATTCACCTGCTCATGACCCCACAATATAAGTCTCACACACACATACACACACACAGAGGTTAGAGTCTCAGAAACGACACAATACAACAACTGCGGAATAAATAATTTTTATTACAATACCCAAATGTCTTTTGAATCTGTTACTGATACAATTTTCTAAGTATTGTTACATTACCAACTTAGCCTTCTGATGCTTACAGTCCTCTAATACCATTCATGTCTATACATAAGTTGAATGCCAAAAGCCGTAGCCTGATTCGATTGGTTCGTACTACTCTTCGGGATCACTGCTAGAAACTGTTTATGGAAACGCCTTGCGGGGTATGTGTCGTCCCATTGGCATCCTGCTTCGTTGCTATATAATATATATAAAACAATAGCAAGAGTGAGCGATAGCTCAGCAAGGTAATAAAAATATGGCATAATCCTGCCTTTAACTCAACCCAGAATAAAGCGGGTATAAGACAATAATTTGTCAAAATATCTTGATACTGAAATTATTTCATTATCGGAATGTATTCCCAAAAACAGTACCATTAATGTACTTCAAATATCATTTTCATAATATTTCTGCAAACTTTTGCTATATTATGAACAAAGTTCTAGTATAATATAAAAGATGAGGTTTCAAAGTAAACCAATATAACCTTTCCAAAAATATCTGCTATGTAAGCAGAATATCAACACATAACTTAAAAGATGAAGTTATAAGGTGATTCAGTATAAACAACTCCCTTACCATAACTCATGTTATGTAAGGTATCCACAGAGTCATAACTCATAAAATAAAAGATGAAGTTGCATGAATTTATTGTCACTTCATTTTCAAACACTTTCGACCCCCTGCCAACATAATTGGTTTTTCATCCCAATACATGTTGCAGGAATATCCAAATTGGATGATGAACTAATACTGGAGTTGCTACCGCGTCCGCTGTGCCTAACCTTACTATGATCAGTAGCAGGTCGCACCGCTCAAATAGTTTTCTACATGTAGATGGAAGTATCACGACGGCCTGACATTGTCTACCGCCTTACTATGACCTCCCGGCCCATTTGGGGCAATATAAAAGTTGGATGGGCCCACGCAACTTGACCACTTACACCACTCCTAGTTCAGATGAAATCCATGACTCTGAAACGTAAAGATCGTCCTCCTTTCCCCAAGTGTAACACTTGTTGATACGACTCCACTAAGTAGTTATATCTAGGTTGGAAAGGAAGATTCTCCAATATTTCCCAAGCTATGCTTGTTAATGGATATCGACTTGTTCCATGAATTTACCCCTCGATCATTGAGGTGGTAACACAACATTAGACTGGCAGCAATTAAATTGCTCCAAGAAAATATCTGTCCCTTGACAGTTTTTGAATTGAGAATTTAAAAAAAAGAGTAGTAGTCACTTAAATCAGGCTTCCCATATTTTTGATAGTTGAGCGAGCATTTAAATCTTCTTAAAAGACAGATTCAAATGGAAAACAATGTTTTGGGAACCTCTTTTTGATTTGAAAATAACTAATCGTATTTATTAAATAAGTAAACCTCAAATGAATATTTGAAAATAATATTCATTAACTAAGTAATCCTTAAATGAATATTTGAAAATAATATTCATTAAATAAATAATCCTTAAATGAATATTTGAAAATAATATTCATTAAATAAATAATCCTTAAATGAATATTTGAAAATAATATTCATTAAATAAGTAATCCTTAAATGAATATTTGAAAATAATATTCATTAAATAAATAATCCTTAAATGAATATTTGAAAATAATATTCATTAAATAAATAATCCTTAAATGAATATTTGAAAATAATATTCATTAAATAAATAATCCTCAAATGAATATAAATAATAACCCTTAAGTCAATAATCCTCAAATGAATATAAATAATAACCCTTAAGTCAATAATCCTCAAATGAATATAAATAATAACCCTTAAGTCAATAATCCTCAAATGAATATAAATAATAACCCTTAAGTCAATAATCCTCAAATGAATATAAATAATAACCCTTAAGTCAATAATCCTCAATTAACAGTACCCGATGTCTTTATCGGAAAAATAACCTTTATCATACACAAACTATAATCACTACTAATCTTAAGAAATATCATACGCCCTTAACCTAGGGCCTTTATAAAACCTGGCTTATAACTGATATCCCATATCTAGCTTATAAGCCAATTACCAAATCATTTCCAAGTAACAACCTTTGAATGAGGTAATATTCAAATAACATTCCTCAAATCATTTCCAGGTAATTAATACTTTCTAGAAATATAATTAATGTTTAATAATAGCAGTTCTCAAAATAATTAGTACACTGCCGCTGGAATCCCTCCGGGTTTCCACGGCTATCTCCATATCTCAAATACTGACTCCCGGTCTAGAGTCGAAAACAAGAAGTATGCTCTTATCTCTAGAGCTACAAGGTATACCGGTTTATAACTACTTTATCTCAAAGCTCATATATAAACCCAAATCAAACTCTATTTTATACAATATATAACAGGTATCGCACAACTGTATAACTCCACACATGGCAACAACAGTAATATATAATCAATACTTCAAAGTATAGATTTAGAAAACTTGCCACAATACTTGCAACAAAGATTTGGTATATAAATTGGGAATACACAAGTATTGAACATAGGAAAATATACATACTCTGAATAATAGAGTAAGGTTTAGTAAACTTGCCTGATGCTCGAGAAGTGATAGGGGTTCGCGACGATGCCGGACAATCTAGACAAAGTCAAAGAAAACGTACGATTAATCCCCTGGATAATCCACTTGTACTCAATGCTTAAACACATAAACGAAACACAACCAAGGCATTACTTGCTTGCTCTAACGTCATACTAAATCCATGTTATTCATCAAATACTTATATCATAAGTTTGGTTCGAAATCCATCCTCAAATCCAAGTTATACTTAACCATTTGGAACCTTGGTTCTAAGTCTCGTTTTCAGTGAATTTACACTTGCGCAACCTCGGCTAAAACATTTTTATAAAATCAACTAATAATCTTTTTGATTCGAAATCTTCGCACAAGGCTTGCTAACTGTCCTTAGCATTATATCCCAAAGTTTCACATTTGGATTCGACTCTTAGAGGTCTTTGACTTAGCATCAAAGTAGTTACATTTCTGCGAGCAACCTCTTGAACCACGATTACTAAAACTAGCATAACTCTTAAACCATTCGGCCAAATTAGGCGAATCACATATCATTACGAAGCTTATAACATAAACCACACAATCATGGGCAGTAGGACTCAAGGGTCGAGCTCTAACAGAGGAAAAACAGAGAACCAATCAGTAGGTAAAAATTTGGGCATTACGACGGCTATAACTCGGATATTCCCAAATTTCAAATCATCCAAAATACATATCGATCACTCCACATAACACATACATCTTATATATCATAGAACTGAGGCCAAGCAATGCCTTTCCATTCATATAACTCATTATCACTTAAATCAAAACCCAATCATAACAACTAAGGCTATAATCATGCATAACACCATTAATCATCCATAATCCTTATAATAATTCAAGGGTTTCAAAATTATACCTCCTCCAAGCTTGCTTTCTGCCATACTCCTGATGTAGCCTTAGATTCTTGCTTAATACAACCTTTGGAAGCTACAAACTCATTATCAAAACAAAACAAAACAAGATACAAGTTACTATTCATCATCTTCTCCAACTGTTAATCACTGAATCGAAGGGGTAAATCACGGGGTTGAGGTGATTGCTTACCATGGTTACGTCGGGCTTCTCGAGAGCTTCGATTTGAGTGGTAGAACGCCAAAAACGGATCACGGAATCTCAAGTTACGATCACTTCTTTCTCCCCCATTTTTCTCCTCATTTCTCCCTCGGGTTTTCTCTTCAAAATGGATGAATTCTTCTTTTCTTTTTTGTTTTGGCCAATTAATGATAAGGCTGATATTTTGTATTAGAAAGTGGTGAGTCACCACACTTTGGATAGTCACAGGGACACGTGTCGAGCCATGGAGGGTCATGGTGGCAAACAGGGACACATGTCAAGCACTGGAGGGTCATGGTGGCAAAGCAGCTTTACTAGTTTGTTTCTTTTCACATGAATGATCCAAATGTTGCATTCCTCGAATTAATCTTGTTACATGTTACTTTCATGTCTATATTTAATCCTGTAAATATGTCGTTGTTCCGTCTCCGTTTAATCTCGAAAAAAATGTTCGCAGGGTTTCTTAAGCGTTCTATCGAAGTAGTTTCCTGTAAGTGTTTTTGATATCTCTAATTCTTTTATTAATCCATATCCATGGAATTGATAATCTAAATCCTTCAATATTCTCAAATAATGATTAATCCGTCCGTTATTGGTGAAACTTCGGAGAAAACGGAAATACTATTTTTCCGATTCTGACAGCTTTTGCATTCCTTTATTTACATCGTAGATCACTAATACGACTTTGAAAGTTTACTATATCGTTCCGCATATGGTGTGGTCTGAAAAACTTTTTAAACGACAAAAATTTACTATTCATCAAAAGTTACTATTCATCAGTGGTTTTTCTATAATCCTTTGGATCAATATCCGTTCCAATATTCCTGGTTTATTTCTCTTTACTTCTTGCACTTAGAAATGTTCTAGTGCTTTCTCGGGCACACGCTATCTTCTTTACGGAGTTGTCGGATGCATACCAGATATCGATTTGGATGACATAAAAATACTTTTCTTCCTTGGAATATTGTATTCTTATTTTCCAGAGAGATTATTCTTATCTATATGTTCAGTCCATTCTTACTATTCTCAAAATGTTTGAAAACCGAAATTCATATTCATTTCATAACTTGATTCTCAAAGTCATTACCACTATCCATATTTACATCAACATATAATAAAAGTTTTAATTCTACCCAAAATCTGGGGTCTTACATAGCCTGTACATATTCATAACTCCATATCGCAGTGTCTCTATCATATAAATACTTTTTGTCGACCGTTCACAACTTTTCATCTTGTCATTTGCTCTCAATTTCTAAAACCTAAACTCTTCTCTCTCTTCTTCAATCTCAATCTCAATTTCAATGGCACCCAAATCTCAAACAGCTTCCTCTTTAAGCCCTTTAACCATTCCCAAAGAAACAAATCTTCTCACCATTCCCTCTGAGGTTGAGGCTAACCCAAGGTACAAGTGTTTTGTATGGTTCTTGAACACTTCCTACCTACGCCAAGCCCTAACCCTGAACCCTACCTTGTATGTCGATGTGTTGGAAGGATTCTGGAGAACGGCGTTAGTATCAACAATGGCTAGGGAAGATGGAACCTCATTCCAGGAGGTTAGTTGTTCAATTGGAGGCAAACACTTCCAGTTTGGTGAAAAGGAAATCAATGAAGCTTTGGGGTTCAAGGTGGAGGGTCATGACCAAGAAGCTACAGATGCTCAAATCGTAGACTTCATGACCTTCATTCTGTATGCTGATGAGATAGATACTGGAAAGCTAAATAAGAAGTTTGTGAGAAGGGAGTGGTCATTTCTGTTTGACGCACTCCAGAAGGTGTTTCTATGCAGGAAGACAGGATGGGACCATATCAGTCACATTGCTGTGAAGCTAGCCTACTCCCTGGCCAACAACCAGGAGATCAATGTGGGAGCCATAATTCTCAAGGAATTGGCTCAGAGGCTAGGCAGGACCGTTCGTGGTAGAGGTAATGACATCTTTTACCCTCGTTTCCTTCAAGTTATTTTAAATTTTCTTGATGCAAATATCCATGAATTGGAGGGTATAGATAAAACTAAAATGGCTTATTCCAAGTCCATGTCCAAAGTACTATTTGGCTCATTGGACACAAGGAATCAAGTGGATGTGATTCTAAGTGTGACCAAGCATATGCAGGACACATTTGAGTCTTATCCACTTGATAAGCCCATATACCATGCACTTTCCTGGACAGGGGAGGCTGAGACTGAAGGAGCTACACAGTCTAACCCCAGCCTTCCCATCCCATCCAGTAACCCAATTGCAAACACAACTGTAGAAGCTAGGCAGCCAAGTGCATCAGTCTCCCAAAAGACTGATGTTACTAAAAAGAAGACTAAGAAGAGACCCCTAAAAGTGATTCAAGAAACTGTAGAGTTAGAAAGTGAGAATCCTGAGTCACCTCTCACCAGACAAAGTAAGAAATCCAAATCCAAACCTACCACTGGATCCTCCCAACAGGATTCAGATGTGGAAAAAGGGGTACACCTATTACTGTCAATGGCCTCCCAACAGGTTATTGGCATTGAAAAGAGTAGTCTCCCCACTACAATCTGTACTGAGTCTGCACAGGATCAAGAACTCACTCTTGATCCTAGGAGAAATAAGGATGCTGACACATTGAGTGGAGAGCACATCACACTTGAAACTCCTCCTATTTCTCAGGGGGAGTTGCCAAAATTCAATCCACACCACACTTCTCTTCCATAATCTACATCTAACATTTCTTCTCAACAGATCAGTCATTCACATGACTTTTCTGAAATTGATCAATCACAATCCAACACTGTGATTGAGCCAACCTCAAGTGACATGGTGCATGACACTGTGCTCACCACCCAGGAACCACATCTAGTTGGTCAGGGAATGCATGCTGGGGCATATCCTAATGACACCAACACAAACATGGAGGATTCACCAGTTTTCACTGGAGACTCTATGCCAAATTCTCTCATCCTTAGGGATGTGGAACTGTCTTCACAGACAAATAGGGCTGATGTTGTAACACATCCCATTTCAATGGAGACAACATCAGACTCTACAGCCATTCCAAGGCTGGAGGAGACTCAAAAACTTTCATCCCTTGAAGTGCCTAGCACTAGCTCTCACTTGGCTCAGGCCACTCTGTCAGAATGGCTGAAGCCTGTGCAACATGATAGGCCTTCAGGATCATCAACTGTGCCTTCTAAAATGACAGAAGAAGCCATTCAAGATCTACATGTGGCACAAATTGATGAGTTCTCAAAAATAGCTCAACACCTCCTCACCTCCAACTTGCCAAATGCTGATTATGAGGCTATTCTTCTTTGCCACAAGGAGGATGTTGCAGCTCAGCAGGAGAAAATAGTGGATGCAGCTGAACCAGAGGGAAATGTGGATGCCTGGTTGGATGCTAAGAGGTCCATCAACCTCAAGGATGCCCTGGCTTTTCTGAGAGAAAATTACCTCACCTCTCTAGGCTCCAATGCAAAGGATCTCTCCTGCTGCAGTTTATGATGCTATAAATGATGTCTACAAGAATCAGCTAAAGGCTCTGCACTATCTTGGGAAAGGGCTTCAATCAGAGATTTATTCTATCCAGGAGGAGACAGAAAGATCCCTTACTCAGCTAAGAAACTCATATCTCTCTGATTTTCCCAAGGTGGATGGCATCCTCAAAGAAATCCAGAAAACAAATTCTAATGTCAACAGGATGGATATCTCTCTAGCCATGGTCACTGACAACATCAAAAAACTGGCTACTACATTGGAAAATCAAGTCAAGGCCAACATCAACTCTAATGCAATGCTGAATGTGATTTGGAAGAATCAATATGGTGACAAATTGGTGGATGAAGTTCCTATGTCAAACATCTCCAAATTTGACTTTGCCAAGATCAAGGATCAATCTCTAAATTCTTTCAAGTCTCAACAGCTATTCTCCAAGGTGGATGGTCTAGAAAGAGAAGTGGCCTCTCTGAAAGATGAAAACAGGATACTTGCTCAATCTTTAAACCAGCTCAATGACAAGCTGGATGACCAAGGCAACAATACCTCCAATATCCTGCTGGTGCAACAAGAAATGTTGACTTCTATGATGAGACAAATGAACCTGCCTATCCCTGGGGAAGCTCAAGACATCTTGTCTGATTCCAAGCCTAAGGGGGAGAAACAAAAGGAGGTCATTCTGCAAAAGAAAGGGGGAGTACCTGCCAAGCAACAGAAGCTTAAGGGCAAAATTTCTGAAGAAACAATCAAACCAATAATCCTACCCCCTGTAGAGGTTATAAGTGCATAAGGTCAGAAAAGCACAGTCACAACCACCTACTATCCATCCACGATGCCCAAAGACACTTCAGCTACTCAACCTACTCCTAATGCTCAACCTGTCAGAGCTACAGTTATCACAGAGGCCAAGCTACAGGAAGTTGCCAATTCAAACATCTATCATGATGAGGCCTTCCTGGAGTTTCTGAAAGCCATCTACAGAAATGCTCATGAAGATGCAAGAGGCTACAGAGAGAAGCTCAAGGAAAGCATCAAGTACTTCACAGTTGCAGTAAAGAAAATCAGGGATGTTCATCTAAGAGAGGTTATCATGGTGTGCAAGGACAATTGCTTGTGGCATCTATCATTTCAAACTCTAGAAAGACTGAGATTTACTGAGCTGTCAATCATTCTGGAGTTGATTGAAAAGCATGGAGTGAACAATGAAAGTCTATACAATGACTTGAAGATAGATCAAAATCAAAGATTGCCTGAGGTTATCTCCAAGCCAAGGACAATTATCTACCAAAGTCTATCTCAAGATAACAGCATTGACCAACTTGTCATTCCCTCAGACCTGAAAATGAAAAACAATGCAAAGATCAAACAGGTGCTGCAGATGCTGAGATCTAAGAAAGGAGTTAGGACAGTTGAGGAACTAGAAATGATTCACACTCTACAATCTTTTCTGATTCATGGAGTCATTCCTGAATCTGTCAAAGAAAAGAGCAAGAAGAAGGATGGTGAGGATGATGATGAGGAGAAAACCTACAGAAGGAGATCTCATTCAAGGAGTGATAAGGATGGACCAAGTGAAAGTAGTAGGAGCAAATCCTCAAAAAAGACAAAAGGTGCTGATGATGACAAGAGGGATTCTAAGGGGACAAAGGAAACAACCAAGAGAACAAGAAGTGGAATTCAGCAAGTCAAGGACATTGCTAGCAGTACTTTAACCACAACACAAGACTCTAAGTCTAGGGTGGGTACTGTTAGTAATGATCCTCCAAAATCATTATCTAAGACTTCTGAACCTGAATTGCCACAGAAGAAAGAAGGAGCCACAAAAGGAACATCAAAAAGACACTTCCACAAAGTCACAGCTAGTGGAGTGTTACAGTGGATGAAGGGAAAAGGAATGAAGCTACTTCCAAGTGATGTGGCACTGAAGACTAATTCTCCTTGTTCCAGAAAGGTATCTCTTGTGAAGCATTTGAAGATCAAGAGTGTACCCAGAAGGATAAGGATAACAAAGAAGACTGGAAAACTCACAAATGTTATTGGCATCAATGTGCTTCCACTAGATGAGGACTATGATGAAGATGCCCTAGCATTTTTGAGGGCTCAAAGGATCTTTGAAGTCAAAGTGAAGTTGGATCATCTAGAGATCAAGTACACTGATGGAAGAAAAAGAATAATGAAGCAAGGGGGATGGAAACATTTTGACACCTATGAGCAAGAAAAAATCAATGCCTTGTTAAATTTTGAAGAAAAGGAAGAAAGGTTGTGGAAAATAGAGATTGCCAGATTCATGAAGATGCACTCTGACTATAAAGAAAATCTAAAGAAGCTGAATGAAGAAAAGAGGTGTGAAAGAGAAAAGGAGATGGCTGAGATGGAAGAAAGAGCAAAGGAGCTGAAGAAGAAAGGGTTGTGCAGGGTAAAGAAAAATCCTTATACTGTGGAGTACAAAAATCATTATGGAGGAAAAAGCAAGATAAGGATGGAGTTCATACATTCATATGTGGAAAGTGCCCTTAGAACAGCAGCTGAAGATCTAAAAGACTCTCCTATCATTGAAGAACTGATTGCAAGAGATGAAATTCTATTGGCCATCTCTAAAATAAAGAAGAATGAAGAAATAAGGAAAAAGAAAGTCTATGATGATTTCTTAGAGAAACAATTGGAAACTGAAGCTATGTAGCTCAAGGAGAAATTCTGTAAGACTAAATTTCCAAGTTGTTATCAAATTCTGTTCTTAACTTTATCTTCTTTATACTTGTTCTTTTTATGTTAGTTAGGCTTGTTATCAGACATGAAATTGTGCCTAAGGGTCTTACTCACAATTTGGGGGAGATTGTTAGGCTCAAGACATGTCTGAATACCACTATTAACAAGCCTACACTATGTGACTATGTCACACTACATGACCTAGTGAATTCTATCACTGGGATATAGTATAGGTCTCTCAATGTACTTGTCTTGTTCTCATGAACATTAGCTTGATCATGTATGCTCATAATTATAATGAGCTTAGTAAAGTTTCTTGCAACTAGACTGTATATAGGCCATTGAATAATTGTCCTGGTAGAAGTTCAGAAGTGTTCATGCAGCAGGATAGAAATGAATAAGGCCATGAAGAAATAAGTTGCAGAAATCTGTCTAAGGCATTATATAGCAAAGTCAGAAGAAAGCTATGTCGTGAAGTCACCAATATCTATGTCGTGAAGTGCTACATCGCATAGTCCATTTAGTACTATGTCGAGAAGTCCTCAAGACACATGTCGTGAAGTGTTGAAGTCAGCAAAGTCAAAGAAGCCTAGATCGTGAAGTCCTCAGAAGCCCTATGTCGCATAGTCATCAAATGACCTATGTCGCAAAGTCGTCAAATGACCCATGTCGCATAGTCATCTTATGGCCTATGTCGCAAAGTCTTCAAAGGCTATATCGCGTAGTCCTCACAAGGGAGATCGCGAAGTCAGGAATGAAGTGGAGTTCACGATATCAACACTTAGCCGTTTATAACAAGACAAATCAAGGTACAGAACCAAGAATCAAAAGAGACAAATACTGAAGCATTTGTTCTGGCAAGGTGGTCCAAAGAACAGATGGCAAATCTACAGCTAAACTTGGAGAGAAAGATAAGAGACAAGCAGCTACAGAAACGGGAAAGACTCCGAAAAGCAGGCGGTCCTTCCTGACACAGTGAACTTCTTATGGCAGGACAAGTTGGACTTTCAGAAGGGGTAGCTGTGTAATATTGTGTGTGCCTAGTTTGTATAGGTGAATATATATCGTGCACACATAACTAAAAGAAGTAAGAGAGATACACATAGCTTAGATCTCAAGCTCTTTTCTCTGTAAGCAAGCAAGTACAAACTGTTCTTGTTTAGAAGCCATAAATTCGATTGTGAATTTCTTGGAAAGCTGTAGTATTTAATTTGCTTATACAAAGTAGATTAAAGTGATTGTGCGTGTTGTTTACTTTCTGCATATTACATAGCATAATCATATACAGTTTACATTTAGTTTCAAGAAAGCAAAAATCCATCAAACTATCCATTCACCCCCCCCCCTCTGTCTAGTTTCTAGGTGATATTCATTCCTAACAATAATTATTTGGTAAAAAAATTGATGATTATTTAGTAAAAAAATTTGTGTTGTAAAAATCGAAGTCTGACAGAAACTTCAGTAGTGTTCCTCTGTTTTAATCTTACTGCAGCAATGAAACATTGCGGGGGGTGCAATGTTTCAACGCGACAGCAAAAAGTTTGAAAGGTTTGACAGAAACTTCAGTGGTGTTCCTCTGTTTTTATCTTACTGCAGCAATGAAACATTGCGGGGGGTGCAATGTTTCAACGCGGCAGCAAAAAGTTTGACAGTAGTGTTCCTCTGTTTTTCCAGATGCTACTGCCTAATTTCTAAGGAAATTAACAACCAGCAATGTATCATTGCGGCATCCAGAAAAAAATTGATATTAAAATAATATTAAAATTAAAAAACTGGTATTAAAATAAAGAATTAAGAAGTAATGCAATCACTGATACTAAAGTATTAAGAATTAACCTAGTGTATGGTTGCCATGTAACCCAGTGCGGCTGAAAGCTATCAAAATCCCCTCGATAACCACCAGTATGGTGGTGGGGGTTAACCCTCCTCCGCATCACCGGCTCAGCCCAAGCTAATGCTCTCGGCCACCGAAGCTGCTGGTGTGGTGCAATCTTTTGGATTTAACAAAAGCACTCAAAGTCATTAAAAAAGAAAACATGTGGATATCAGGAAAATAAGTTTCCTGGCCAAGCTTATTTTTTATCTTAAAGTAGTACGTACATGCTCAAATTCAGAAGCCCAGCCATTAGCACCATGTAACAAGCCAAAGTCTCAGTAATCAGATGTTGTCTAACTATTCTTTAATATCAGCATTAGCATATCAGCAGCAGTTAAATATATTTTAAATACAGTAGTTAAATCACACACCAAATTATAATGTACTGTTTAGTTATATTATAAAAGGAACCATATTGCCCCAACCAATTATAATGACAAAATTTACTTAAGAAGGACTTGTATTTCTATGTTCATTGGCAAGCCTACTTGTGTAATATTCTGATTTAAGATATATCTGTACTTAAGTATTTTAAAAAGATAAAGAAGTTAGTTGGGGCAATTTGACAAACACCTTGTAGGCACACACGTATGCATACAACATACAAACATTGCAGTCAATTATTTGTACTCAATCTACATTTATATACAAATTAAACACAAGCACAACAACATATGCATATAGACACACACTAACCAAAGATTCAATAGTTAGTTATCTCAAAATTCACATACTAAACCAAAGATTCAACAAAATTATCTCAAAAAATCACAAAAAAACGAACATTGCAGTTATATAACACAAGATTCAAACATGATTTGAAGATAAAAACAGAAATTCATGTGTATAAGTGTGTGTATGTATAAGTGCGAGGGTGTATAAGTTTGTGTATATAGAGAGGGGTGAACGGATACCTAGATAGAGATGTGTAATTAAGGTCGAATTCGAGAAGAATCAGGGGTTGTCACCAAAATCGCCCGATTGGAAGAACAAGTGTTTTTTTTAATACTGTTTTGTCTGAGAGTTTGAGCAATGTAATTGAAATTAGGGATTTAAGAGTCTTCTGCGGCAATGAAATTAGGGATTTAAGGGTATATCAGTAATTATATATCACCCGCATTGAGCTATTGCAGGATAGTTGCTACCGCAATGATATATTGCGGGACCGCAATGACATAATGCGGCATCCAGGAGCCCTGCAATGTATCATTGCGGTAGCTATTAATATTTTTGCAATTAGAAAAATGAAAAATAATATTTTAAGAATAATAAAAAAAACTGATATTAAAATAATAATAAAAAATTAAAATTATTTCGGTTGTCATGGTATTTTGCATTTTTTAAAAATGAAATAATATTTTTATCATTTTCTCCTTTATTTACTTCACTTCGAATTTTCCCTCTTTTTTCTACGGTTTCTTTAATAAATTTAATACTAATATTTTTGCAATTAGAAAAATGAAAAATAATATTTTAAGAATAATAAAAAAACTGATATTTAAATAATAATAAAAAATTAAAATTATTTCGGTTGTCATGGTATTTTGCATTTTTAAAAAATTAAATAATATTTTTATCACTTTCTCTTTTTTTTACTTCACTTTGAATTTTCCCTCTTTTTTCTACGATTTCTTTAATAAATTTAATAACCAGCAATGTATCATTGCGGCATCCAGAAAAAAAATTGATATTAAAATAAAATTAAAATAAAAAAACTGGTATTAAAGTAAATTGGAAAATTAATATTTTGCATTTTTAAAAAATGTAATAATATTTTTATCCTTTTCTCCTTTTTTTACTTCACTTCGAATTTTTCCTCTTTTTTCTACGATTTCTTTAATAAATTTAATACTAATATTTTTGCAATTAGAAAAATGAAAAATAATATTTTAACAATAATTAAAAAATTGATATTAAAATAATAAAAAAATTAAAATTATTTCGGTTGTCATGGTATTTTGCATTTTTTAAAAATGAAATAACATTTTTATCATTTTCTCCTTTTTTTTACTTCACTTCGAATTTTCTCTCTTTTTTCTACGATTTCTTTAATAAATTTAATACTAATATTTTTGCAATTAGAAAAATGAAAAATAATATTTTAAGAATAATAAAAAAACTGATATTAAAATAATAATAATGGTATTTCTGCATTTAAATTTAAACAAAAAAGAAAAAAACAAACTAGTAGAGGTGCACCTCTACCTGAATCCTCCCTGCAATACTTTTTAAACTATTGTTCGTCACTTTGTTCTGTATTAATTAGTTGTGCAGTGGTTTGGCTGCACGTCACTCTCATGAAACACAACCAACCGAGATTGTGGAAGGGCACCTATATATATATATATAAATGATTGTCTACTTTTGAAAATAATAAATTGAATGGCTTAAAATTTTCTGATGGTATTGAAATCCATAATTTTAGTTAACATCCCTATTTTTATTATACTAGCTTATATCTCGTGCAATGCACGGATATTTTTTATTATATTAATTGACAATTTTATTTTTAGTATTAATTTTTAATTATATTATATTTTTAATTATATTAATATTTTATAATTCTAAAATATAATTTTTTTTAAATATTGTTGACGAATTTCGAACCTTGGACTTTTGAAAAAGTAATTTATCTATTAAAATTTAAAATATTAATTGATATTACATTCAACGGTTTTCATCTATTTATATTAAGATCCAATGATTCCTACTTTTTTTGTAGTACTATCATTACTTAGTGACCAAAACTTTAGATTTTTTAAATATATTTAGAGATAAAAATATTATTTTTTTTATTTGATACGTTGTTGATGGAGTTCGGACATCTCACTATTCTCATCTATATATTTCAAAGTTTAATGATTCTTATTTCTTTTTATGGTATTGTACCGTGAACACCAAAATTATGGATAAAATATAAAAAAATATATTTTTGAATAAATTATTTTGTATTGTGTTTTCCCGGTGCAAAACATATATATTTTATGTATATTTATTCAAATATATGATTTAAAAATTGAATTCCTTCTTAAATTTTGAAATAGGTAATATTGATATGTTATTAAGGTGATTCGAGACTTAAATTTTTGTTAGTATGTTATGAGTATAAGAATAAAGATCTCCACTCATGAGATAGTAATTGGTTATTTGAGTGTATTACATAATTATCTAATTATTCATTTTATTTATAAACAAATCAAAATATATCGTAAGTAAATATTTAACAATAGATGATTAGATTTATTTGTTTACATATATTAGTTGTGATCTTAGGAAAAATACGATGAGATTAATCTCATGATCCTCATTCTCTATAACTATTATTTTTGAAATTATTGTTAATGAATATGAAACTTTCAATTTTTAATAATACTATATTATTGCCACACAGTACTTTAAAATATTATTTTGAATAATATAAATATATAATGAGTACATTTAAAAGTCTATTTAGTAAACCTTTTATTATTGTATTATGTAATGAAATGCATTAATGAGATTAATAAAATTGAAAAATATACGTAGATTTCTATAATGAGCTTACGAAAATATAATAGAATACATTATTAAAATTTGAAATTGTTATATAAAATTTCAATAATTGAACATGGGTCAAATTTCAATATGAATCTTATACAAAGCTAAAATGGGTACCAAACCTAGAAAATGGATAGTCCATGGATCAAAATAAAACTAAATATCTCATCCGAACCAAAATATGGATACCAAGCCTCAGGAATGAGTTATGCAAAAATTTATAATATATAGATTTTGATATTATTTTTTGGGAAATTCTCAATGGTACCATCGTGGTATTGACTTTTTCTTATGGTACCATCTCGTATTTTTGACTTACAAATGGTACACCTAAACTTTTGACTTGTTAGTCTTATACTCTTATTATTTTGTCAAGGTACGAAACTCCTTAACTATCATTTAATATTTTATAAATAAAGATCAAGATAAATTCAGTTCGATATTCTTCGCTCATCGAGCAACAAGCAATTTAGTACATTGTTCTTCAATTTTCTAATCTTTACTATCTTCTCTTTAACCATCTATTTGGTTACAATTTTTCTTATATTTTTTATTGCAATTAGAGGATTCTCAATGGTACAATTGGCACCCTTTGGAGAAACCAATACTATGGGAAAATGGTACCATTTGAAAAAGTCAAAACCACAGTGGTACCATTAAGAATATCCCTTATTTTTTTACGTTTGTTATGTATAAAATAATATAATATAATTTGAATGAATCAAAGTGTTATGTACCTTAAAAAAATGTTATGTTGATACTAATTAACTAAGTCGTTCTACTTATAATTTGTACAGTAAAATTTGTAACATAAATCCATGTACAGTAAGTCTCTTATAACATAGCGTTCACATGTATTATTGTTATCTATGATATACATGAACATTATATTAATAATTTTTTAAAACGGTTATGTTTTATTATCAAATTGGAACTACTCATAAATGAAGAGAAAGGAGAATTACGAATTTTTACATAAAAAACCTAATTATATTTGGTTTAAATTATCAAAATACACTTTTTAGTATTTAAATATAATCCTACTTTGATCAAATATACTTTTTAATATTAGATCTACCGGTTCTCGTCTATCTATTTAATATCTAACAGTCATTCTTAATTTTTCGTACAGTGGACATACAGACTACCAAAATTTTGGATAAAAACCCATAACACTTGTTATATGTAAGGATATAATTAATAAATAACTATCTATCTATATTATCTTATAATAGACGAAATATTAAAAATTTGGTTTGTCGGTCGGTTGGTACTTAGTGATTTTACTTAATTATCCTTACTTATTTTTAAAATATTATTAAATAATAACATTATTTATAACCAATTAGCTAAAATACATTAATTTTTCAATTTTCTAGGAAAATCCCCTCTTTTCTAAACAAATCACGGGGGTTACTTTTTCTATTTTTCCTTACTAAAATCCCTCATTTTCCAAAAAAAATCACGTGCAAACACTTATTTATTTATTTTAAAATATATTTTAATACTTTTAATTACGGGCAATTTCCTTTTTCAACTAGAACATGTTACTTTTTCTATTTTTCTTTACTAAAACCCCTCTTTTTCCAAAAATATAACCAAATATCTTTTCACCTAAAATAGATTATTTCTTCTATTTTTTCTAACAAAATCCCCTCTTTTCTAAACAAATCATGAGCAATTTCCTTTTTCAACTAAAACATGTTACTTTTTCTATTTTTTCCTTATTAAAATCCCTCATTTTCCAAAAATATCACGGGTAAACCCTTATTTATTTATTTATTTTAAAATATATTTTAATACTTTTAATTACGGGAAATTACTTTTTTCAACTAAAATATGTTAATTTTTCTATTTTTTCTTACTAAAAACCCCTCATTTTCCACCAAAACTATCACGGGCAAACCGTTGCTTATTTATTTTGAAACATATTTTAATTAGATTTTTATTTTCATAGTAATTATATGTTGTACTAAATTAGATTTTTATCAGATAAATTATAATATTTTATTGAAATATTAAGAAATTTAAATTTAATAAAAAGTGGAGAAAAAATAAATAAATTTAAGTTAAAGTAATGGAAAATATTTTTATTAAATTTGGATGGGCACTTAGCATTATTGAAGAGGCCGACTCAAGAATTGGCAGAATGCCTGTTTGAAACATAGTTTTGACAAAAGGATGATGGTGTTTTTGAGTATATATTTATCAAGGAGATTTTTATTTCCTGTATACTTGCATAATGCAAAAAAATTGACTTAGCTTCTGGAACAAACACTTTCACACGAAACAAAAAACTTCTTTTTCGAATTTTGAAATAGGGTGTGTGTGTGAAACTTCTCCACATATTCTTTGGTTCCTTACCTTATTATTATTATTTTTAATCTTAATATCTATCCAGAGCTGAACAGAAAAGTTTAACAATTAACAATTATTATTCGAAAAAATTACTTGAAATTGAAGAAAAAAGGAAATAATAATTTTTATATTAAGAATTCTATTCAACTTAGAAAACCTACTCATATTTGGTTTCTGTTATTATAATATATTTTTATTATTTAAATATAATTCTACTAAAAATCAAATAATTTTTTTTATATTAGATCTAACGGTTCTCGTTCATCAATTTTATGAACAAGGGTTCTTATTCATTTGACGGTACAGAACTATAGTTTTGGATAAGATCTCTCTTACGCTTATTATATATAAGGAGTTAATATCAAGATTTAATATGCTATATTTAGTGGTATTTTATTAATATGTATTATATATATATATATATAGCAAATTTAAATTGGTATTTAGAATAGGAAAATGCTAGAGTCTCTGAATTCATTCCCAAATCCGTTCCCAAATGCCACGTGTCAAAATCTGATTGGTTCTAATTCAATTAATTATTATGGACCCTCATGCATTCACATAAATTCACCAAATTAAAATCTCCCAAACTACCACGTCAGCCATGCCACGTCATTCGGGAACTTAATTTGGGAACACTTTTAGGGTATGTAGTATTACTCTTTAGAATATGATATTAGATTAAAACAAATATTAAAAGTTTAGAGGATCATGAGAAATAGATTATCTTATTTTAAGTAAAGTTCTTTTATAATATTATTAATTTTTGCCAAAAATACAATTGTCTGAAAGTATTTGTAAAATTAAGATTTTAGAACGAAATACAACTATATGCATCTAAATTAAGACTATAATGCAACCAAATACAATCGTAATCTATGCTATTATATCCTTATATATAATAAACGTAAGAGAGATCTTATCCAAAACTTTGATCCATGTACCGTCAAACTAATAAAAATCGTTAGATATTAAAAATAGATGAATGAGAACTATTAGATCTAATATTAAAAATTGTACTAGCCAATAACCCGTGCAAAGCACGGACGACTTTAACATTAATTTTGAAATTTATTTTTAAAAGTTTTGAGATTTTAGTAGTTCTAAAAATGCTACATTTTAAATTTTTTTATTAAAAATACTACTTTAATACTTCAAATCTAAAAAAAACTTATAAATTTTATAAAAGTTTATTAGCTTAGTAAACATGTAACCGTCCAAATTATCAATATATTTTGTTGTAATAATATAAATAAAAATAAAAATGTTTTAAAAAAAGTCATTTTTTTGAATTTTAATTAAAGTATAACTGAAAGAGTTTGTAGTTATGTATGTGATTTTTGATTGAATTATATGAATTTTTAATTATGCTTAATATCTTATTAATTGTATTTGTTAAAAAAATAAGTAGACATGTTAAAATAGGTAAAATCTATAATATCTATCTATACTATAATATAATAGACGAAACATTAAAAGTTTGGGTGGTTGGTCGGTCCTAACTGATTTTACCTAATTATCCTTACTTAAAAAAATTGTTAAATAATATTTATAATCAATTACCTTTTTCAGCTAAAACCCATTACTTTTTCTATTTTTTCAATAAAACTTTCTCCCGTTGAAATAATATCACGGGTAATTACCTTTTTTTTTTTAAACTGAAACATGATGTTTTTTCTATTTTTCTTACTAAAACCCCTCATTTTCCAAAAATATTTTTACTTCCTGATATGCTTGTAGAAAATGGAGGAGGGGGGGGTGTTAATACAAACTATACTATTTTCTCAAATTTGTTCGGTTCGTGATATAACAATTCAAGAACAAATTTATGCGGAATAAAATGAAACAAGATTCAAGTTAAATATAACTTATATAAACTTGAAGGGTGTTGCAAATATAGTACATATTACAAGGTTTGAATCTCAAACTAATTAAAATAAATCTAGAATAAATTCGACATGAATTTATCTATTTTTGTAATAAAAAGATCGAATACTAAAATGTAGTTCGAGATAAATTCTAGGGATAATGATCCGCTAGATAGTGAAAGAGTACAAGTAAACAACTTCTAGTGGTTTAGATTTAACAATACAAGCTAGAAATTAATTCACTGTGATTTTGGTTGAGCTCGACAGTTGAGTATTGAAGTAGAAAGAGAGAAGAGATTGAATGTTAATATCTTCTGCTTTTGTGTTTTACCACTAATATAATATCTCAAGTCAACTGCCTTTATATGATTTGATATGTACACCCTTTTCCTTTTGAACTGGAATGACTAGCTCTATGACTGTCGGCATGACTTCCAATTCCTTCTTGTATGACTATCGGCATGACTATCCACTGAACTAGGATGACTTTCGGTATGACTGTCATTGTGCTACAATGACAATCGGTATGACTATCAATGATAGGTATACCAAGTCATTTTTAGAGTCATACTAGTACAAATCAAAGTCATTCTAGTATAATATTAATTCTAATTTAATTAACTTATCAATTAATTTAGGAAATAAATTAATTCTTCTTGAATTAATTTATTGAATAAATTAACTAATTGATTTAGTTAATTAAAAAAGAATTAATACAACTTCTTGATAGTAGAATCATCCTTTGAACCACTGAAATTAATGACGAACTTCCACTGTAATGTTGTTGACACTCGATGTACTGACTGGTTCATGAGTGACTAACTACAATGACTGTTCTTCATCTTTTGACTTTAAGTTGTGGTTATTTTTCTTTTTCATTTAGCAAACTCTGTAACATGTACACTTCTTGTCACACTTCTGAAATATATGTCACTTTAAATAGATCCACTTTCTTAAATACTTCACTAAGGCTTGATCAAATTACTGAACTTCTTCTAGTGTAGAATTACTCCAAGTCAGTAGTTGACTTTAAATCTTCATTCACTTGATTGATAATACCCTCTAAGATTCATGTGACCTCTACTCTAATATTTACTTATTACATTCTTGTTTAAGTTAAGTCGAATCCTCGATGTTTAAAAATAAGCTAGTGCATATGTATTTCAAATATCACAGACAACCCCTTACTTATTTATTTTAAAATATATTTTAATGCTTTTAATTATTTAAAAATATTTACATATTTTAACCTGCCTATTTATTTATTACTTTTTCTATTTTTCCAATAAAATTTCCTCATTTTGAAAAAATATCACGGGTAATTACCTTTTTTTAACTGAAACATATTATATTTTCTATTTTACTTACTAGACCCCCCTTCCAAAAATATCACAGACAAACCCTTACTTATTTATATTTAAAAATATTTACATGTTTTATATTATTAAAGACAAAACATTAAAAGTTTTGATATCTATTTTTTGGTTCGGTACGGTACTTGCATTATTTAATTGTATTACTTAATTACTCTTACCTAATTATTTTCATATTTAATTATTTTTATTCCCCTACTTTTTTAAAAATATCACGGGTAATTATATTTTTCAACTAAAACATGTTATCTTTTTCTATTTTTTCTTACCAAAACCCTTACTTTTCCAAAAATATCACCCACAAATTTTTATTTATTTATTTTAGAACCAATTTTAATACTTTTAATTATTAAAAAAAGTTTATGTGAGACAGCCTTTCATTTTTAGGTTTTGGCTATTTGTCACAAACGTAATACGAAAATTAAATTAGATATGGGAATTTACTAGATAACTTAGAAAATCCTCCCTTAAGTTTATTCGAAGTAACATAAACAAACGACGAGTCAATTTGATAAAACGTTTTCTCGTAATAATCATTATCTTTGGATAATGTATATCTATGAAGTGATAAATCCTAGTCTAGAGTTTGTGGTACATTCAAAGGCAAAGTCAGAAATGACACAAATATCAATATATTCCCGAACACTGATTTTACGGAGTCAAAGTGAGAGTTTTATTTAAAACAGTGTTCATTTCAAATGTTTTATCCTTAAATATATTTGATATTATCTTCAAAGTCCCATATTTGAGGAATTTCCGAAAATACGAAAATAGTTTTTATCCCGAAGCCCCTAACAGTTTTAAAACATAAATAATAAAATAATAATTATTAAAAACAATCCGTGCATCACACGTGTTTTAAGCTACTAACTTTATAAAAATGTTAAAAAGAAAAGTTGTTTTGATTTGATATTGATTGCAAATCGTGTTTGAAATTGTACTTGATTGTCTGCGATTACAAATTGTATTTTCACATATTTTTTTCTTAAAAGTAGCACAATCGTAGTTTAGGAAAAACAGGACTTTTGTTATTTTATTAAAAATATATTAATTAAATTTTGGAAAAGGAAAAGAAAAACTACACCAGATAACATGAACCGTCCCAATAAAATTCTTATATCGGAGATCAAAATTTTAATTTTAAACCCGTGTCGGTTGAAATATTGTTACGCCCAGCGTTACTGGGTATAAATAGGAGCCACACTGATGGAAGCAAAAAGCCAAGAAAAAGTGGCGGGAAAATCAATGGCAAAAATTGATTCGCAGAAGCAGTTTCTAACCCTAATTCGCGGCTTCGCTTCCGAAAGTTCACAGGGAGGTAATCACCGCTGAACTATACACACAAATATATGTAAGTCTATGCGCATATTAATATGTTATATAATTGTACATAATGATGTTGATAATAACTTTTGATTTAGCATGCTTTGTTGATAGAGTAAAGGTGTTTGGTTATTAGCGTTTAATTTTCTGTGAAATGATGCGTTTGATGTTGTTAAATGGGTGAATTTGAGGTTGTGGCGTATATTTATTGTGATTTCCAGAGCGTAGGATTGTCGATCTGAAGAAGCGGAGCGATGAGCTGCGATACGAGATCGGAGGAGCTAATGCTGAGCTCGAAGATGCTAAGCGTGTAAAGGAAATGACTGAGCAGGATATTAAAGGCTATGAAGTTGAATTGGCTATGAAAGAAGCTTCAATTCAAACCCTAGAGGTCTGTTTATCTCTAATTGAACATTTCGATGATGGAAATTCCTGATTGTTTGTGCAAGAAGAGATCGTGATACTCGTAGAATGTATGAGTATACATATTTAACATATTTGCTAGCTATTAACTAATGATTTTCCTCTGATTCGTGTTGAATTACTTTAGGCTAGGGTCGGTTTGATTCAGAATGAGGTAGCGGTCTCTAAATCTGAATTAGAGGCTCTTAAGGTATTCACTACATCAACAGATAGTTTTTTTTTTTTGTTTTTGTTTTTGAAAATACACTGCATGCTGTTTACGCTCTTAACAATGTTTATGATGTTTTGACCGGTTCTCCTCAATTCGAAATAATGAAGATTGAAGAAGGATGTTTACGGTACATATCCTTTCCTCAGTTAAGTTACTAGTGTAAATTATCTGAAATAGGAAAGCTTTATCCGCTCAATTCATCATTGTCTTTGCAGTGATGATTTTATTGAGAGGATGCTCAGGATGAATGCTACTATAAGGTACATCCTACACGTATAGTTTAATCGTTAATATCACTTGTACACTTATTTGTGGTCTCGTGATTGTGCTGTGTCATTGGTACTTGTAAGATTTAATATATTCTTTTTTTATCAGTATGTGCATATCTAAATTGCTAAAAGATCCACAATGTTTAATGTAGTAAGGTGATGGTAGAAGCCAATTGTATGACCACTTTTGATGCTTATTTTACTCTGAATCCATTTCGTTGTCATCTAGTAGAAATACAGGGAGATTACAACAGGTTATCTCCTAAAGATTTTGTTAAATGAGTATACTATCCCATTTCCATATGGGTCTGGAATGGTTCTTTGTACAGAATTACATGCATTGCGCATGACCTTGTTTCTGTCTCCTGCTCTTATATGTAGATATATTCCTGCAAAACACAAACTATCTTAGAGGAGTACTGATTTCTTGCATTGTTGTTTATTTGTTTGTTATTTTCAGTCATCTAATTGTCGTGCAGGAATAGAAACTTAACTAGCGGCTTGAAGTTATTCTTCTACCACTTGCACACATGTTTAATTTGTGTAAAATCTTAATTTACAGTTATATATTAACTTGTGCCTGCAAAGTTTTTATTTGCTAGATGAATGTGATCCTATTCAGGTGTCATAAAGTTCTAAATCTTTGACTTGGCACTGTAATATTTAGAGAAATAAAGTGGCATTATTGCGCTGCTTTCTTTGCACATGCAAACACTCAGTTTCAGTAATGTTTCTGCTTTGCACGGGTTCTTACTCATGTCGCTCTTAACTCTGATTTGTTATCTATTCTGAAGCTACCACTTCAGGAAGGTGTATTATTAACTGCTTAAGGAACTGATCTTGCTGCATTCATTTCTTCTCTTTGTTTGGATGAGAGTGTTTGGCATCACTCTTCTAGTCTTCTGATGTCAAGTTGTCATATAGAAGTATAGAACTAATTATTGACTTAAATGCGTCCAATCTTCATGCCAGATTCTATTTCGCGGACCTCTAATGTTTGGTATAGAAAATATGTTGGCAACATAAAGTCTGATCTGTGTCCTCACTCCTCGGAGTTTCTAAATGTTCTTTCATTAATGACTATGTGATACCACAAGATAAATTTTGACATCTCTGATTATCAGGTTTCTGTACTCAACTTTATTGTCCTGCACTACCTTAATGTGACCTAATCAATTTAAGTGTTAGTACAATTTCTGGAGTTATCCCTCATCTATATTCCCTTGAGGATCTACCAGTGGTAGATGGCATGCTTGGATAGTTTATATATTAAATTAGGCGTTAATGTTCAGGCTACCTATAATGTGTCCTCAAAAAGTTAGTAATGCACTTGTTGATGAGGATTGATTCTCAATAGTTTCTTAAATATGGTGGTTTGAAAAAGAGTTCTTCATTACTCTACAGTATACCCAAGGACATATTTGATTAGTTTCTGTGATACTTTGTCGATGCAGGAAGTTCCAAGAGACATCAGTTTATGCATTTAATGGAAATGATTGCTTGGGAACATCTAAAAAAGGTTGGTACTTTGTCAATTTACGAATTAAGATATTAATGAATAATAGACACTGTTTGCAATATTTCATGCCACACATGGACATCCTTGTATGTATATATTTGGCTTGTAGATTGAAAATTTAGCTTTATCTAGATATACTTGTGTCATTTTTATATGAGAAATTAATCATGACTGATATATAGCTGCTGTGTACCTCGGCTTTGTTGTGTCGTGTTTTACTGACATTCAACTCACTCCTCCCTCACACAACTCACTCTCTTTCTCACTCACATACAATCACCCTCTTTCTGTCGATGTAGAAGATGCTAAAGTTGTCAGAAGATCTCTCGAAGATAATCTTGCACAGATTGTATCTCAAACAATTGCGGAGGAACAAAAGTACCTAGCAGAACAAAATATCCATAATCAGGTAAAAACTTAGTCTACCTAACTTGAAATATAGCTGCTTACATTAGTTATCGAACTCATTCTTTAACATTTTAAACTGACAAACTTTGCTATATGTGTTTTGTAAGTTGCACTCTGAAATGAAATTACTAGCTTAAATTGAGGTGGATGAATTATATGCAGGCCCAGCAGGAGTTGATTCAATTGGAAGAAAAACTAGATCTAATGGAGGCTGTGCTTAGAGAAAGCAAGGAATTGCAGGAATTGACGAGATATCCTTACATAATACTCTCTTACAGCAGTAAACTAAAGACGGGCTGAGAATAATTTTAAATAAAGAGTAAAAGAGGGTAGAAAGAAGTTATAGCAGACAATGAAAAACTTAATTAGAGTTTTAAGAGTTCCAATTCACTCTTAAGAGTTCAACAAGGTCCTCTTTCATTTGTGCAAATGAGAACCATAAGTTCTGGGGAAAGGATTATACTTGAACTTGCATCTTTATATAAACAAAAAATGCCAAGCAACTTGTTCATTCCAGTAAGATGGTGTTACAAATAATATAGATATGCTTCGTTAGTACTTGTGGTTCATGATGCTAGATTTGCTCAGTAGGTATAGTAGTCCTTGTAATGTATGTTCGTGACCCTAAGACCTTTGTAGGAAATTGTCCACTTGACCAGACTCACGCAGACATCTGAATTCGAAGTTCTTTCTGCTTCACTTGGAAATGATCTGCAGAATAGGTGCTTATGTCCCAGTTGCCATCGAGATAACGTGGAAGCATTAGGTGGGATTCTTCAAGCAAGCAGTGGAAGTTAGTTTGTAAGTATATGCCATGTGATTTCTGGATAATATATGTTTTTGAACAACCTAATTTCGTCAATAAGTAATTGAAGTGACTGTCACAGTAACTAGTTTTTTTCCCCCATAAAATCTCATAGCTGATTTGCTGCTACTACAGAAAGTGAAGCTAAATCTCAATTTTCTGCATGAAACTTCCAACTTCGCTTTGAAAAGGTGAGAATATATATTCCGTTCTATACTCTGAAAGTTATCTTCCTACGTTCTTATAAAACTTGAGTTCTTTCAAGTCCTTGTACATGTATCCTGATGCACAGACCTTGAAACTTACTGTACTTGATGTGGTATTGAACCAATATGAAAATTTTCTTGTTAGACTGCCTTCTGGTGATGGTACTTTATAGTAGGATGATTAAAGATTGATAAAACTCTATACTGCTATATCTCTTAGAAATCTTGACTAGTAGACCATGTCAACTGTGAGAAAATTGTTTGTCTTTTGGTATTTGGCTGGATATGGTGTGTGATGAGGTATTGCAACTGCTCTGGTTATCGGTCTTTGTGGTAATTTTGGTTGTATGTGTATTACAAGCTTACAATTAATAATAAAATGTTAATATTAGTTCAGTTTCGTCAAAGTGCAACCTCCCTGCAATATATAGTATTAGTAACAATAACATTATTGAAATTTAGCAACAAAAAAAAACAATAACATTATTGAAGTGAAGATATGTACTCTAAGTATAGACACTTTCATGTTGTTTCAACCTCAATGATAGAATATCTGATCTAAGGAAGTACTGGAGATCGTATAAAAGCGCAGGGTTACTAGGGGTTCTTACATAATTGTATGGACAGAGAGTGGGGACTTTACTTTGGGAAAAAAAAAACCTCGGATTGTTAAAAATACCAGTCATACAAGCTTATAAATACAAGCTTATAAATAATCTAAACCACCAAAGACCTAGCTCATTTTTACCACTACCATGGTCCATGCTTGAGTAATTTTCTTCTCTCTTCTTCTACTGCACTGCCACTTGAATAGTGATTGTTGAGACACTAGTTTAGCTTATTATGAGATCCAAATTTCAGAATCATGAAAATATTATAGTTTTAATTTTTTAAGTCTTATGTCAGTTTGGTCGTTTGCGCCAAAATTTTAGTATTCACATATTCATGGGACGGGGAGTTTCATTCAGTTTACGATGATATGAGGATGATGTTCCTCGATATTATGGTTGACCTTTGTGACAGTTGTTCATCTCCATATCTCTGACACTTGGTCACTGGTCATTGCTTCTTCCTTCATCACCCTTGTCACTGCAAAGTGCGTTGCAGGTAAAACAAAAACTACTTCCCGTAATTGACATGCTGAAGTTACTGATGACTGAACCTTTGATTCTCCAATGACAATGATTCCGCAAGCTACTGAACTAACTTTAACACCTATTTTGTACCTCTGTCAACCGTCTTCTTCATCCACACACTAATTAAGACCTCAACATCTCCTTGAATTGCAATAAGCATCCAAACTCTTTATTTGACTTTTGAGTACCTGCTTGAACACTACTCGGACACTGGGATGAACTCCTTTGGGCCAAAATCATGCAAAATATCACAGTATTTCCAAGTCTCCGGATAACTTAGTGATTACTGAACACTACCTGCCACTCTGATTTGGATCTTTTTATTGTGTATTTTTCTGCCCTGTCAAAGGGTTGGGGTTTTAACCTGTAGTAGTGATTCTTTTCTCATATTGGTGCCAGCATAGATTAATACCTTTCAACATCCCATTGGATTCACGGTAAATGTATTTGTAGGACAACCATTTTGTCAATAAGAGTTTGCTCGATAAGCAGGTTACAATTTCTCACCTTCTGTCGGATCTTCGACTCCAATTAGAATTCAAGAATTCAGGGTAAGTATTTACTGAAATCTTCAACGAGAAGATGTTTGCTTGTTAGACTGGATGATTGTGATCTGAATTTTAGACCTTATAACCTACCAAAGGACATATATGTCAGCACATTCCTTGATATCTAAGCATTTATACCAATCTAAAGCCGTTTACTCCCAACTGAGAGATCTTTCTGCAACTTCCAAGTAGCCACAAATTCTAATTGATACTCATGTTAGGCTTTATATACCAAAATTCCTCATTATTCTTGCAAATTTAAGTAGAGACTTTATTGAAGGCCACCACTCTTTCCGCCTGCCATGCAGCTCTGAACTTATTTGTTTTGTAGGCTATCTTCATACTGTGTACATTTTCTGTATTAGTTAGTTAGCCAAACTCTAGAGGGCATATATAGAACAGTAGAACTTCAACTATGAGCAGGGTAAGAAGTGTACATTTTAAACTTCCAAGACCAGCTTCTGAGTGGTGAGATACAATGAGTGTGATTTGGGTTTGATTTATTATGCATTTAACCCTATTCAAAAATTGGTCATAACTCTTTTTAAAAACATAAATATGTTTTGAAAGGAAATATAACATCATTCAATACCACTATCTTGAAGAATTCCAAAAAAAAATTATATGGAAACTATGTTTGCCTTGACTATCCGACACTGATACGAGGTGGTACACTGATGTGAGGCTTATGAGCTGGTAGCTGAAAACTATTTCTTCTCCTAATCTTAGGTTGACGTTGATCCGGTACAAGATATTTCTGTCTAAACATAGTAATGAAAGCCTCCACTTTTTCGTTTAGTTCCTCCTTTGACAGCCCACTTGCTTTCTTGTTATCATCTTCATCTTCACTTTCTTCTCCTTCATCAGTATTACACTTTCTGTTAACCATCTCTGTTTTGTTTTCGCTCTCTAACATCTTGGAAACATCTTGATTGCTGCTTTTCTCCAAGTTACTACATTGTCGCGTCTGTATCTCGTCCTTAGTACTTGCCTTTTCCTCTTGAGCATCACTACCAACTACTTCATTTGTTAAACTTGGGCATGTATGATAGTTGCTAGATGTGAACAGAATAGCTAACAATAAGAGGTTAAGCACAATGAATACAAAAACTCGCCACTGCTCAAAGAATGAGACTAGGGTGGCACGTTCCAAACACGCCATAAGCACCGCGGCTCCAGCTGCAAACCTTACAGCATGTAGCTGCTGTTCATCTTGTTTCTTCTCCATTTCAAACTGAAGTATATCAAGTACTCTTGAAATAGAAGTGAAAAGGGGTAACTGAGAATACCCGTGGAATTGTGGGTTATCAAGTATTGTATAGCCACCCACCAGTTTATATAGAAGTGAAAAGGGGTAATTGAGAATGCCCGTGGAATTGTGGGTTATCATCGAAAATGCCACTAATGGGAAACAAAAGTTTGTGTTGGATATGATATGATAATGAGGCAGAGTCAGGCCTAATGATCAGGTGACGGTGAGTGTGCTTAGAGTTTAGGAGACCACAAGACATTCTTTGTCTGAATTGCTAGCTGTGCGTCATGTATTCTTTCGTTACTTCAAAATATACAGTATTATAATGTAACTCAGTACTAGGTCTGTATCTACCGTTTCTAATGTTGCATTCCTCCTTATATTTATTTTGAGTAAATGAATGATATACAACAAACGATTGTTACAATAAATTGTATCACTGAAAGTTTTCACAGTACGTGTACATTAGGATTTTAAGTGTGCATATATGGGAGTCCATCATCTGTCTATAATCATATAGCAAGTGTGTTATAACAACTTTTGGATGCTGCTAATTTTTGGTAGCGATAAAGGAAGACTGTTTTCTTTTTGTGTGTGTGCGTGATGTTAAGATTATCTATTGTATCTTTTTTATAATGTCATCGTAGATGAAAAAAAGTAGATTTGTGCATACAATATTGAATTCCATATTGAGTTAATATATTTATTTCAATGCTAAAACTGAACGTAACATTTGAGTAGCCTTATTGGAATATTGAGCACGAGGAATTGGTAAAGATTGAGGAACAGAGGGCAGTGACAACAAGTTTTGTAGGTCCGAGAAACGTTGGAATGGTTGAATACGAATGAAAATTGGAAACGAAGGATATTAAAATGTTATTAATGTGAACAGAGATGATTTTAAATTCAAAAAGAAAAACGCATTGAGTGATTTATCCAGAATAAGGTTCCTGTTTCAAACCTGACTAAATTTAAAATACTAAAAACATTAACACATGATTAAAAATTAATTTTTTATTAATCAAATTCATTGAACATGAATCTGCGTATATTCGAATGGATCTGTGGTAGTTAATGTAGTAGAATAATGTAAGTATTGACGAAATGACAATAATGATAAGGAAACGCAGGAGTGCAGAATAAACATGGGAAAGTGGGGTTCTGGTGTTGGAAATCGCATGCGCTTTATGCCGGCATCTGAAAGCTGACTGACCACGGAAACAGAGATTTTTCGGGAAGTGGGTGCAGCAGTGCCAGTGGTACTATTTTTATTCCCAGATAAATTTTGAAAAGTGGTAAGTGATAACAACAGGGCAACAATTTACAAACAAATAGTGAAACAAAACTAGTCTGAGCAATTATGTTTGAAACTTTGAATTGAATTTCGCAGTTAATATGATTTTTTACCATACAAACTGACTAATAATAACATGTTTTTTGTAATGAACTGAAATTTAAGAGTAGGTCAAGTTTCATATAAAACTAAATAAGTTTTTATATTTATATTCACTTAAAATGGATGAAATTGCAGGAAATAAAATATAATTTGAATTATTGTATAGCTAATTGGATAATTTTTTTATTTCTTGCATCATTTTGTCCCTATTCTAAGAGTAAGTCCAACTATGTCTTAGTTGATTTTCTATAAATATTATAAAATAATGATTCTTAGTGTCTTACGAACATTATTTTATATATCAACTCCAACATTTAAGTGATATTTTGAACCACATTTTCTAAATCTTAATTTAAGAACGGTTAAAGCAAAGCTTTTCGACTTGCTCTAAGCAGAGCAAACAACTCATTCTTTATTCATTTTTTACCCAAACACTGTCATATAGAATTTGTACTCTCACATATTTTTTTTAAAGCATTCCGTTCTAATTATCACATTCTTTTTTTAAAATTTCACTTATTTAATTTAATTTTATTCTATTCGTAAGGGGTGACACGCAGCACAACAAACTGCATATTTTAATTTATGGATCGCAAGTTACATTATTTCGAACAAATTTGGGACATTTTTTGAATTCTCTAACATCTTTTTTTCAATAAATTCGATTATCGACAACCACATTATTTATATTATTATTATTATTATTATTATTATTATTAACAAAAAAGATCTTTGGTTCTATTCCTAGTATAAAGATAAGTTAAAAAGCAAGGTTGAGTTTACGTAAATACGAAAATAGTTTAATATAAATTACTAATCAAGTGGGAAAATATCATAACTTAGTTTTGTAATCAAAGATATAATCTACATAAATAAAATAATTACTAATGAAATGTTTGGAAAGTAGCCGTGCACAAAGAAATAAAATCAGACAGGCGAGAAGAAAGGAGTAACCGGAACCAACCCGAGGCTGCATCATAGAACATGTTTCGGACTTTAACTATATCCTCCGATGAATAAGTAGTTTCCTTGATCTTTTTGGGTAGTTGCAAAATGATAGGTCTGTAGAAAACAAATTCAATTGTTTTGTCCAAAAATAAATACTCAGTTGCTTCAGAAACAGAGAATGATTACAAAGCTACTGGATATGAAACTTGTAAGGTTTATGTGAATAGCTGATAACATAGCTGACCACTCTGCAAAATCCATCTTGACAAGTATAAAATATAGAGCTGCCGACTGTGGATGTGTTCTAAGTAACCTTCTATTAAACCTTCTTCAATGTTTTTCAAGTCTTCAACTCTTTGGTGACAGTAATTAAGTAGTCTCTGTTACTATCTTTTTCCGGACAACGATATAAGCTGCACAAATTACACGGTTAAGAAGAGAGATCGCCTTAAACACAACATTTAGAAGATAGATACCGAAGCTTAAGTTTTTATGTGCTTTGTTCTCACATTTGAATATAGAAAATGTTGACAACAACTCAGATGAAACTTAGCTGCTTACTTTTAGTTCACTAACCTATGAAGAACATACTTATTACAACATTTCAGTAACAGACAGAATATCAAATATGCAGAATCGGCGAGACTCAATCTCCAAACTGGAGATATATATATACTAATACCATGAAAACTCACTGGTAAAACACAAAACAGAGAGAAAACGATGCTCATAAATGTATAAATCAATCATCTCAGCAATCAAATCTATAGGATGACCTTCAAAGTTTATTCTGACATTCTGAAGCAATTCTTTGTTCTAATTCCTAATATAACAAAGAACGAAATTCTAGAAAGGAAATTATCACCTACCTGTCGAGCAACTTGAGACAATAGTCTGCTTTCTCTAGCTGATTCCTTTATATCCACTTTCTCTTCTTCCCTCGTTTGCCCTTCCAAAGAAGAACACTCAACTAGATTGGTTGCTGTTTTCTTCTTTTGTTTCCTACAAAATTCATGAAGAACACTGCTCCAGTCAACATGGCTAGCAGTTCCATTAGTAGGGTCTTCTGTTTTAGCATTAAGTGAATTAGAAACTGCAGAAAATTCGTTTGCAACCCCAATAATCTTTGTAGCATTATCATTGTGTTTTACCACCTCTGAAGCCTCTATAAAAGCATTACCCTCATTATGCCCAGATCTAGGAACTCTAATCATTTGGAGCTCAGTATTTGTTTCCTCATTAATCTCAGCCTTTGATTCAGTTCCCGAACAATCTAAATCAGATGTTGAATCATGTTTGATGGAATTCATCTTGCAACGGGAAAAAAATGGTGGTACAGAGGATGGATCAATATCGTCATCCGCATATCTGGCTTTTCTTTTCCGGATGCTTCTTCGGGCTACAAACAAAGCTTAATTATTTTTCACACTGTATCTTTTTGTCCAACATGGAAAAAATTTCCACTGATTTCATCTTGTCAGGCTTGTTCTGAGGTAAACGAAGACCAGAATTCTCATATTCATTTCCCAGAATTGAATTGTTTTTCTGGTGTGAGATATCTGAAGATTGCTGCTGGATCTTATGGCCCTTATTGCCATGCAAGCTGTTCAAAGTTGCTTTGGCTTTTCCATTTCGAGACTTTTTCCTTTGCAGAATACAGTTCTTCACAGGTTGATCATGGACAGTAGTAGAGTGATATGGGAATTTGACTAATCTATCCGGGTTCTTCATTTCATCCAAGTCTCTGTTGGAAGAGAATAAAGCACACGTCTCAACGTTCATGCACGTTATCAAAAATGTCACTCTTCATTGGCATCAATTTCTGTACAACTAAAATTACAGATGATAAATTAGGGTCATAATCAAAGAAGTTTCCAACTTGAGCAACATCTTTTGGAGTTTGTTTTGATATGTTATGGCACTTGTTGAACTGAGGAGATGTCAAAGGATAGGTAATTTGCGGATCCTCATTAGCTGCAATATCACAGCAAATCACACCATCCTTTTCATCAAAACTACTTAGACGCACATTGCTACTCTTCACTGTATCCAGTTGATCATGAGCTTGACTTATTTCTGCTCTGAGGTCCAGTATCATCTCTTCAGTTTCATTCAGCTGAGCTTCCAACTCTGCAATTCTTCTACTCTGATTAAAAGATGTAATCTCTGCGTCAGAGGTCTTTGACAATGAAAAGTCTAATTAGTAGTGAAACTAGATTAAAACAAACCTATTGTCACTAGAGTTATGTAGTCACTAGAGTTATGGATTTCATACATTTAGCAGCAAGTTGTAATATAAGTATTTACAAATTTAAAATTAGAATGGAACACCAAAAGTTTCTTATTAGGAAGTAAAATATAACAAATCACTTGTGCCATCAGGGCAATCACCATCTTAAGTAGCTGTACCATCCCTAAATTTGTACATACTTTAAGGACTACTTTTATAAGCTGAAAAATCATGACATCGTCTGCTAAGTCAAGATAGAGAGAAAGACCAAATTCACATTATAACCAGTGTATTAAACAAGGGGGGCATTTGGATCTTGGTTAATGAGTCCGGTTAACGGGAATCGGAACCTCAAACCCATGTGTTTGTGTTTGGATTGGCAATTTGATGGTTGGGAATGAGAACTTCATCCCCACTAGATGGGTAAATCATACCCTCCCTCCCCCTTGGGATACCATATCATTCCCATTCCCATTAACCTCCATTCCCAAAACACTCATTCCCATTCCCAATTCCGATTCCCATTAGCGATCCAAACATACCCAAGTTCTTCTATTTTTGGGAGGGGGGGGGGGGGGGGGTTGTCGTTAAATGAGAACAAAAAAAAAAAGAGGATTCATTGTAAGTAGTATTAGGAACAAGGAGGGAAAGGTGAGCAAGCTGAGTTTAACAAACAAGCTCATAAATTAATTTCTACTGCAAATAAACTTGGAATATACTCCATTATTGATGAACTGGAATGTAAATTATTGTGATAGACCTCAAAACATGCGATACCGTAAAATATAAAGAGAAAAAAACTTTCGGCTGCTAAATTCCAACTCAGAATGGTCTGCTTATGTAGTAATGTAATACATGTTACTATATAATCAAATTTTACTTTGGGGATAAGAAGAACAAGTGTAATTTCATTCCAGATTATACTTTCATGCTTGAAACTACATATGAAAAATAGCTTAACATGTTGAATATGGATGCAATAAAAGGATTGCCAGATTGTGTATCATAAGTTTAATTCTTTGATATATATTTAATTTACTCGTTGCTTTTATATCTTAATTAAATATTTTTATTTTCTTAACAAATAAACAAGACAAAGTCATCAGAATCTCATCCTATATTGTTGTTTAGTAACCTTGTAATGGTGATAGCGTGGAACATTCACATGCTCTATTTGGTTGAGAAAAACAAACTGAGACAGTAACGCGATAAACTGTGTACTAATTTTTGGGCAAAAGTATGCAAATGTGCAGACCCAAATACACATACGCATGGACCATTACACTTACACAGCCAAAACCCGGAATGACACACACCTTAATAACCCGTATATGATCCCAAATGACTCATTTCTTATAATTTTATCCCCTAAATTTTACAAATTTATTTTCTCCAAATTATAGAAAACAACAAGACCCCCAAAAACCAAAATTTCAATACGTAAACTACCTACATCCAAAAGATCATTCTATAAATCAAAATGCCAATATCCAAAAAATTGAAACACGAAAAGAGCAAGATTACCGTGGCATCAGACATTTGTTTAACACGAAGAAGCATACGAAGCGCTTCTTGTTTAGTAAAATCGATATCTTTCTGCAAAGCAACAGCTTTTTGCTCAGACACCATCACACGAGCTGCAGCCTCTTTATTTATGTTGAATATAATCTCAGCACAAGCCTTCTTTAATGCCATAATCTACATTAATCACACCAATCAAAAACCCATGTAAAAAACTAAAACCAAAATTGCATTTCATCAACTGGCAGACACCAAACATAAACAAACAGTCTTAAGAACCAACATATACATACATTGATACATAGAAAAAGTATATGTAAAATTACCTGGGCTTGTTCGTCCATGTCCGGAGGTGTTGCGATGGATCCGGTCAATCGTTGTTGTACTAGAAATGGTGATGTGTGTTTGTTACTGATGCCGACTTGATGCTATTTACGGACTTCGTGCTATTTCTCGTTATCACTCGTGCACAACTCCAATTCCAATTTAATTTTAAGAATATTCCAATTCCATGTCCGGAGGTGTTTGTTACGTTTTGTAACAAATGCGGCTGTCTATTAGAAAGATACCAGCAAGTAAGAACTATGACCTTTTATAAAAGTCTCTAGTTATATCTTATCTTCAGTTTCTCAGGCACAATGCCACACAATGTTTTTTACCTGGTGGGGCAAAGCAAGTGCATGAAACTGTACATGAAACTGTACAAGAGCAGCCCTCATCACTCCATTTTTGAACAATTTCTGGGTTTGCCTGAAAAAGCAGCACATATATAAAGCTAATCAGCCTAAAAATCTTACCAAAAAGAGTTATAACTAGATGAACACTATACGAAGTTCAGACTACTTGCAGTAAATAACTTCCACTAACAAGGGCCACACTTCCAACTGCAGGATTTTTGTCAACAAGAGCTTTACCATGTATCTTTTAATTTGCGTGTGAACACTACCATCAATGATCCTGATAGAGAAATCCTTTGCCGTATACATGTCAGTCTTGCTGTTAACTTACTTTTTAAGAACCTTTGTGAGACCAAAGAAATCATCCGTTCACTAGGTGTAAAAGGATATAAATTTATTGGGGTGAAGGCCAAGTATGGCCGGTATTTTAAACAACAGTTACCAAACTAGCCGATTTTATTAAAGTGGACAATTATGGCCGGTTGCAATACGCATTTGTCAAAGGAGTAATCTTTAAAATATAACCAGCATACGCATTTGTCAAAGGAGTATATGGATTAGATAAGCATTCCATGAATGCGTATTACTATAATTATAAATAGATATGCATTCTGTAAATGCGTAATGCAATTAGTGATGATTTGATTTTAAATTGATTTTTTTAACAGACCGGCGGCCTGATTTTAGGGTTGTAAACAACCCTAAAATTAGGTTAGGTTAGGGTTTAGGGTTTAGGGTTGTAAACAACCCTAAACCCTAAACCCTAAACCCTAAACCCTAAGTCCGTATACGGATTCGTCGTTCTGAATATTTCTAAAACCCAAAATGGAACTATTGAACCCCAAAGGTTAACTGTTGAACCCCCAAGGAAACGGTTAAACTAAGAACACACGTTTATTTTTGTTCATTTTGTATTAAAAAAGATGTTAATTTTGACTTATGGGATACCCAACTGTCAGTGGAGTATCATGTATATGGGATACCCAACTGTCAACGGAGTATCCCAAAGGCCAAAATTGGCCACTTTTTTCAGAATGATTATTTTTGTTTATTTTGTCAAAAAAGTGATTATTTTTGTCATTCTTCCAATTTATTGTTCACAAACGCACAATAAACAAAACATGACCTTCTTCATTTTTACTTAAGTATGCAATGTTCTAATTTATATCCATGTTTTGTACTGCATAAAGAGATAACATATACTCCCTCCATCCCATTATAAGTGACGTTTTTTGACTGTACACCTAGATTAAGAAGTAAAATTATTAGTTTGTTCTACAATTAATGTTAATGTTATTTTCCTTATTTGTCCTTGATCCCTCCAGCTTGCAGATCATTAAATTTGGAACGATCATTAATTATGTGTTGATTTACAATTTTTTTTTGAATCATTTCCTTCAAAACCATACTACTAAAATAATTCACTCCCTCCAAAATATACTAAAATAATTCACTCCCTCCAAAATTTTTATCTTAAATTCAAAATTTTCATTTCTTTCAATTTATTTCCCTCCAATTTGAATCTATATAAAGAAGGACTACTACAGGATGAATCAATTCATTTTTCTTAGTTTCAATGGTGAATACAAATAGGCCATTTGATTTGAATTGGTCTGCTGGAGATGAAGTATATGCCAGAGGTAATAATAACAAGTACCTAATTTACATGTAAACAAATATCTTTATTTTATATCTTTTATTTGTTTTTATTATGTTAAAATATGATTTGTATATTTTTAATTTCTAATCATTTTATTTTAGGTAGTCATATTAATATTTCAGATGAAGAAGAAGTATTATCTGAAGTATCAGAGGAAGAATACATTTTTGACCTAAATAAGCCTCCTCCTATTAATCTAAATGAGCCTCCTCCTGACGAGTATTATGAGTCTCCTCCTGTCAATGAAGAAACTCATGCAAATGATAGTAAGATAGTATTTTTATTTTAATTTTTTTTGGTAAACTTAGAATTGTATTTTTTTCATCAACTAATTTATTTTTGCAGATGGAAATATGTCACACAACATGATCAGAAGGAAGAAAAAAAATTTGACAAATGACAAGCGCCATGCCATTTATCTTGCTATGTTGAAAAAGAGTGTAAATGGGAAAATAAAATGGGGTACAACAAAAGCTTTTGCAACAGAATTTTCTGTAAACGTACGTGCTGTTCAACGTATTTGGAAGCGGTCAAAAGAGACTGCAAGCATGGGAGAAGTTAATGTATCACATCTTAAAACAAAAAATTGTGGTCGTAAAAGAGTGCAAATTGATCTTGAAAAATTTAGAAACATTCCTCTCTCTAGACGAACAACACTCCAATCTACTGCATATGCAATGGGTGTTCCTAAGTCAACTCTATACAGGCGCTTTGAAGATGGTACCATAAGGAGACATTCCAATTGCATCAAACCTCTACTCACGGATAAAAATAAAAGAAGTCGAGTTGATTTTTGTTTGTCAATGTTGGATAAAAATTCTCTACCTCATTGTCCACAATTTGTGGACATGGAGAATATTATTCACATTGATGAGAAATGGTTTTATTTGACAAAGAAGTCCGAGACCTATTATCTCCTTGCAGATGAAGAAGAGCCTCAAAGAACATGTAAAAGTAAAAATTTTGTTTTAAAGGTGATGTTTTTAGCTGCAATAGCAAGGCCACGGTTTGATATAGATGGAAATGTAAGTTTTTCAGGAAAGATTGGAATATTTCCTTTTGTCACCAAAGAACCAGCTAAGAGAAGTAGTTCTAATAGAGTTGCAGGAACACTTGAAACAAAAGTCATGACTTCAGTTGGGAGAGACACAATAAGATCATTCATGATTAGAAAAGTTTTGCAAGAAATTCGTGCAAAATGGCCTGATGGAAACTCTAAGGCTATTGTCATACAACAAGATAATGCACCAACACATCTTGATCCTAATGATTTAGAATTTCGTCAAGCTGCCACACAATATGGGTTTGATATTCGTTTGATGTGTCAGCCAGCAAATTCTCCGGATTTAAATATTTTAGATCTTGGTTTTTTTAGTGCTATTCAAGCCCTGCACTACAAGGAGGCTCCCAAGAATGTTGATGAACTTATAAGTTCTGTTGAAAGAGCATTTGAAACATTTCCACCTAGACTATCAAACAGAATATTTTGCACCTTACAACAATGTATGGTGGAAATTTTAAAAGTGAGGGGATCCAACAAATACAATATACCTCACATTAAAAAAGCAATTTTGGAGAGACAGGGTAAGCTTCCTCGGAAGCAAAATTGTGATGCTGCATTAGTACAAGATGTAAACAGTTGGTTAAATTCAAGTTAAATTTATATTTTGTTTTGTTTTTATTAATGTTATTTTGGAAAAGAAATTCTATGTCATACTATGTTTCATTATTGTGAATTATGTTAGACATAATAATGTTTAAATTTATTTACCAATTTAATAAAAAAAATAATGCGTAGACTAAATTATATTGGTGGACATTTTATTTAAAAGTAACAAATGAGTATATATACAATTTTAGATTTTACAAATTAATTAATTATATTTCTTTTAGTAATGGATCAATTTTTTATCAATAAAGTACAATTTAATTCTTTTCATTTGAAAATTAATAAATATATAGTACCATAAAAAGAATCACAAAATATTATAGTACTATAGCTAATGCATGTGCATGGTACTTCTCGGATGTTCTGTAAATGAAAAAATAATACTTTGTTTATTATCTAATCAAGTGCAATAGGTCAAAATATATAAAAAATTTGATTCCTAGCATAATCTTTGGTGGCAGATTGGTTAAAAAAATTTGATGTAAGTACTAAAATTTTTAACAATCATAATAATAAAAAAAACACACAATAAAAGACTAAAGAGAAAGAAAACATTCATTCATGATCACAAAACATATAAAACTTCAAAAATTGAATTTTGAACATAACAATGCTTTCTTTTTCCAAATCTAAACAAATTACTGGAAATGATTAACTTCTTAAACAACATAAAAAGTTTGGAAAATAAATTTTCCACATCATATACACAACCCGCTGAGTAGCTCCTTCTGCATCGACTTCACCATCAACTTTTGGATATTCATTTAGATCAAAATCTAACTTGGCCACGTTGTTCATGACATCTTGATTCTTTTTAACTTTAACCTCGTCTTCACTTACCTCTATACTTTTTTCTGTTAACCCGCCTACCTCCATTTTTAGGTATTGAAAATATATCAAAATATAAAAGGATAGTAAGTGAAAAATATAGATGAAAGTGAGATATAGAGATACATGAATGGAAGTGTACATTATATACTACTCACGCTGAAGATGAAAGAACTTGAGTTGGTGGAAGTTATTTAATACATGCATTGGAAAACAAATAAAACTTAAATACTGGTACGTATAAATAAGGGTATATATGTGAAAATAAAATGTATTTGCCTTGAAAACCTAAAAACGACATTTAAAATGGAATTTGAAAATGGTCAAAAAACGTCACTTATAATGGGATGGAGGGAGTACGAACTTAAAAAGACTTTTTGATCATCCCAAAACCCATCCTTGGATTTTGTCCTAAGTAACCAACGGAAAGTTTGTGAAGGTAAGTTATGTGTTTGTAAATTTAATGAAGAAAGCAATCGAAAAGAAGAAATTTAAGGGCGGAAGAAGGGAGCACTTTATTAGAAAAGCCGAATGTGGGACTTGGGACGGACAAACCAAAAGAACGGAAATAAGGGATCTTAATGGTGATGTTATTGGGGAGAGAACGAGAGTATCATTTGTTTGGTGTTAACAAAGACATTCTTAACCTGCCTTCAAGTTGCCAATCTATTTTAATGTTTTTAATTAATTAAAAAAGCTTACATATTTTAACATGTCAACATATTTTTTTAACAAATACAATTAATATAGTTGTTATGGATTAAAAAACGTAGTTGTAAATTAATTGCTAGGATTTAAGAGAGGTTCAAGCTTTAATGGTTGTTCTCGTGTTTCGTGACTGAATCGGTCCTCACAAGATGCCTACGTATCTCAATCAATGTTGAGAATCAAGCCAAAAAACGTAGTTCTTGGTGTTGCCCTCGGGGCTATGACGGCAGGGGCACACCAAGGACGTAGTGACTTGTATGTCCTTATTCGAGGATAAAGTCTAAAACGTTGTAGATGACGTATGGAGCTGTGTCCAAAACGTGACGTATGAAGCTGTGTCCAAAACGTGTTTCTATTATGAAGGAGCATGGTCCTTATATAGGCGTCTGGAGCCTCGTATTTAGAGTAAGTTTAGGAGACTTAGCGAATAAGTCTCCTTTTTGATAATGGATAAACATTGTATTTCTTGGTGGACAAGTCTTTTCCTTGTTGATAAGGACTATGACTCATTATTTCTTTTAATTGGGATTCTGGATCCTTCTTTGATGAATTTACCATATTTTGGACTCCTTTCCTGAGTCGTATATTTTCCCTATTTATTAATTATGAAATTAATAAATAATTAGGGTTTCAGGCCTTGCTTATTGGGCCGTGTTCTTAGACCAATCAGGGTCTAATTAATACGTAATTAATTGCACTTCTAGGATTATTTTTCAGCCTATATCATTTGCCCCCCAACTTCTATGATAATGCACTAGGACTTCATAGAAGTTATACCGGTCTTTTTCGAGACTTGGGGTCTTTTATCCCTTACCTGGGACTTACTACCCTTTTTTGGGGATTTTAATATACACTAGTATTTCACGAGTATCGTCTTGGTGTAAAGTGTGGAGCGACCTACACATTTACGACGATTTTGCCTTATTCGAGGCTAGCTTGACATTTGCATAAGCCTTTTATGTCTTATACCATCTTGTTTTGGCTTCAAGCCTTTCATTGAGCATATCGAATGATGGGGTTTGGACTGAATGTCTTAGGTTTCTGGGGTTTCAACCCTTCACCCTTACGAGTTCTTACTGATGGCTGCACTCGTAGTGATTCATTCTCAAGTCTACCATATCAAACTTCTCATGAGCTTGAAATTTTCGCTAATTAACAATAGGGGTTAAATCTCAAAGTGGCCACTTAAGTCAGGGCCATATATCAATTTACTCACTCAACTTATTGGGGACTCGTTTGCACCACTCTAGTAAAGAGTAATGACAGAGCCGTTAGTCGGGCATGTTGACCTAACAAAAAACGTCTTGACTCTAACGGGACTTACAGCTGGAAAGACCCGGCACAAGTGGAACACTACGTGGAGTCCAACTAAGCCCATCCAATGTATAATACAATTTTCAGACATATATTTCACATATTATAGACAGTCGGGCATTTGGGAAAGAATTAGGGCGTAAGTGGAGAATTGGGGGTGAAACCCCTAATTGAAGCAATTGACAACGATCGTTCAATTCAGTGGGTTAATTCGCATACATCGTGAGGAGGAGTTCGATTAACACTACGCATTATCAAGCCGAGGTTCATTTTTCTTCAATCGAAGGTAAACATCATTCATACTTGTATGAACCCTAGTTTTTTTTTGCTCTATTTTTCTACATATGTTTAAAGTATATCTTTATATATGTTTGTTGTCTTCATTTACAGCATGTCTACTACTCTCTACCTTCACCATCATGGTGATTTTACCCCCGCGCCTAATATATCATATGTAGGTGGAATAACTGAGGTTATAAAAGACTTTGATTGTGATACATTTTCTTTTCGTGACATTGAAGACTTTGCTGTGAAATATGAATATGATGTTAATTCCCTTGTCTATTTTAAGTGTGATGGGCATAGTTTTAAAAAGGGGACTAGGTTAATTTATGATGACAAATCAGTGAGAGAGTTGATTGCTTTAAGTAAGACTTATGGTAGGATAGAGTTGTACGTTGACCACTTTGAGCTTGATGATTTGATTGATGTTCCACACCTCCCTGAACAGACCAAACAAAACAGTAATGCACCAGATAAAATGATTGAAATAGAAACTGTAGGGGGTCCACCTGAGGGTGAAGATGATGAGGTGGGATATGAGGATGATTTTAGTGATGATCCGGATGCTAGTGAAACAGAGGATTCTGAGGAAGAAAGTTTAATTCCTGATGAATTAGATATGTGTCATAGTGATGATGAAATGCATACTCTTAGGAAAAACAAGAAGAAATTTAAAGAGGGGCTTTATAAGGCTATGAACCTACCAACCAAATCTCCTAGTGAAGAGTCTGATTTTGACTCTCAAAATCTAAGGTCTTTGTCCTCCTCAAGTGAAGATGAAAATGCACTAATAGGCTATGTTGGTCCCCCAAATCCCAAAAAAAGAAGAATGTGTAAGAAAAAGGGTAATACTGATGGAGTTCCAAAGTGGGAGGTTGGTCAACAGTTTGTCAATATGACTGAGTTTAGAGATACAGTGAGAAGTTATGGAGTGATTGATAGGAAGGGGGGTACAATTTGTCACTAATGATACTAAAAGGTGCCAAGTATCTTGTGAGGGTGACTGTCCATTCTATATTTGGTGTAGTAGGGACAAAAACAGTGAGTCATGCACAATAAAGACACTAGTTGACACTCATTTGTGCACCAAGCCATATACCAACAAATTGGCATCCGTAAGAAATTGACACTAGTTGACACTCATTTGTGTATCAAGTAATATGTTTTGTTTAGTAAATTAATTTTAAATCCATGTTTGTCTGAGTTTAGTGTATAAACTTGTTTTCTGTTATTAATTGATACTTATTGAATTGTGTAGGTATTTAGAAGGATTGTTTTGACAAAAAGTCTTTTTAGATGGTATATATATATATTTCAATGTTTAATTGTTTTTGGTATTATTTAATATTTTATTGGTTGTGCAGGTTTTGTTTTAATAAAGGAGAATGTGATGCAGACTTTCTTTATAAGTTATTTGTAATTCTAGTTATGTTCAACAGAATTTAAATCTTAGTAGATCATTTATTTTAGTAATTCATTTTAGTATGTTGCGTTGGATTACGGATTGTATTTTTGTAATTTGTTAATGTTTCGAGTGATCGTTAGTCGTTTATGGTAAATTGATGTATTTAAATTTTGGTTTTGAGTTGTAAATTAGTGGTAATGGTGATTTTAGTATTCTGGTTTAATTCCCAACCTGGGAATTATTATAGTTGATGGTTGAGGTATTTGTGTTGTTATTTACTATTAAATATACAGGTTATTGTTGTGATGTACTGTGTTGTCCGTCCTGTGACTGAGGGCGCATTATAGTACATGCAAAATTTCTGGCTAGTCCTGTTTACGAACGGGTCATGCCGAAATTTCGTAAAATCTATTTATTTATTTTAGTATTTATTTTAAAATCATTAGAGTTCAAAGAGTAATTGAATTTGATTGTTTTTAATCAATTTTAAATAATAATGAAATTGATTTAATTGACCAATTAATTTAATAGTTAATTGGTGAATTTTATTAATTGATTATTATTTAATCTTGATTATCTATAAATCAAACTTAATTATTATTTTCAAATTATTTTATTATTTTAGTATTTTATTATTTTATTATTTTATTATCTGCTTGACTTGATTAATTTAATTGATTAAATGAGTTGTTTGATTTCAGTTAGTTATATGTAATTCCGTGTTTTTATATATAAAAATGTGATTGACTGCTACGTGTTATATTATATGTTAATAAGTTATATGTTTATAATAAAGCTAGAGTCGAGTCGATGCATGTTTATCTGTTATCTGCTATGTGTACTTATTTTTTTATATTAGTTATAACTAGTTAGATTGCGTTGGGTAGGTAGTGATAGAAATGAGTTGTGATTATTGGTTAGTATCTAATCTAGAAATTTGATATTATAGAGACGAGTAAAGACAAAGGAAAGGCTAAAGTCCAGTAGCACCAGTTAAATCAATATCCAGGCAAGTTTACTGACTCATACTCTTTTGTTTGGAATATTGTAGCAAGATTCCTGTTTTCCACTCTCATTTAATTATTGTTCATAACCAGATTCTTTCATCATCCTGAGATTGAGACAGTCTATTGTTCTTACCTTGACAAATTCTATTTCATTTCATAATTCATACTGTTGGTCCTCGTGTATTGCAGAAGGGGGGGGGGGGGGGATGAATGCAATACTGATAAAATTCAATCTCAATTTTAACAACCAAAACTAAGATTTAATGTTATCAATAATATGTATGCATTCACAAACAGTATAATCTGAAGACAGGATTCACAAAATAATGTTTTTATTTATTTTGCAAAGTGTTGCTACAACCTCAAGAGAGAATTCTTGAGCTTCGGTTTTCTTCAAGACACTTCCTTGTCTTCGTTACGTTCCTAGAATGAATTGATAGTCTAAGTATAAAACTAATCCTATCACTGTCAACACGGGTCTGTGAAGCTGCTGTCATTATCAAGTGGCAGCTTCTTACAAATTGCCTACCCATGTGACATTCCTAAATTGCTAATATGTCAGATATACATTACAAAGAAAGCAACCTAGGTTCATTCTATTTCCAGCTAAAACAATTCAGCAAATAGAGACTTGACCTTGCTCTTGAATTGATTCGCTTTTGTTTTGTAGTGCTTGAAGCTTCTGTCGTAGTCTTGCAGACTTGGTGCAACTTAGGGATACTACAACACGCCTGTTTCTTGAACATTGAAACTATCACGGGATTTGATTGAGAAGATACCTAGAACAGGGATCTTTCTTGAGACAGTTACTTTTGCCGCAAAGCTTGCTGTCACAGGAATGTACTTTTGGTGACAGTATGAGTTCCCCGCATAGAGTGCTGTCGAGGTTTCCAAACTTGTTGTCGAGGGCTAAAGTTGCTGTCGCGTAGTCTTCCGCCAATGTTGCTGTCAGAGTGAATATGCTGTCGTGACTTGCAACATTCTGTCTTCTTGTAATCTTACTGTCAATGCTTATGACAGTAACCTTTATTCATGCTGTCATCTAATATGCATTCTTTGAGGCTTGAACACAGAAAGTGAACTTCTTCCAAATTACACAAATAAAATAACATTGCATACTGATTACAAGAGCATACTTTGGCTGTGATAGTATGTTCTACTTAATTAAAAAATTAAGTACATAAAAAGTTAAGTTGTTTCAATGTTATCACCCATAAATCCCAACACATACCTTGCAGCATCTTGTGATTGCCAGATTCAATCCTGGTTCTTTATTATTGAAACTTGCAGTACCTTGTATTTGTCAGATTTTATCTTGATTCCTCGTGATTGGAAATCTAATTCTTATTCAATTACTAAAGATACTTGTACATTTTGTAAATATGTTTTTGACATCATTGAATCTTAGGAATCTATACTTTATTTCACAAAGTATAAGATTAGGGGAGATTATTAGATCATGATTCAATGATCGTCAGGATCTAGACTTCAACTGATCAGGATTGCATGGTCGTCAGGATCAGAATGAATATCAGGACTGGGATCAGGATTGATCATCAGGACTGGAAGCTGATCAGCATTCCTACTTCGAGTTATATTTGGAGTCTAGTTAAATAAGGAAGATTATTCTGTCGGTTCCTGGTTTGTAGTAATGAAGCTATCGATTATGGATAGGTTTCAATCTTTGTAATTGATTAGGACTTATCATTGATAGAGAAGCTGTGTAGTATATAAACACAGTTTTAGGATTTGGTTCGAGGAGAATCAAACTCATAGAAGCTCTCAAGAACATAGAATTTCTTGAGAGAGTTTTTGTAAACTAGCAGCTCTCAAGAACATCAGAATTTCTTGAGAGAGTTTTGTAACAGTTTTATATCAGATTTAATAAAGCTGTTATTATTCTTTCATATTTGTGATTCATATCTTTTTAAGTCGAGATTCTTATACAATTGTATTCAACCCCCCTTCTACAATTGTTTATTACTGGGCAACAATTTTTTCTATCCTATAAATTCAAATTTAAATAAGGAATTTTAATTTTATTGAATTAAAATTGAGAAAGGAAAGAATATTAAAATTGTATATTCTTCTTCCTCCATTAGTAATGATTTAAAAGTAAATTGAGATTATTTTCTATCCTATAAATTCAAATTTAAATAAGGAACTTTAATTTTATTGAATTAAAATTGAGAAAGTAAAGAATATTAAAATTGTATATTGTTATTCCTCCATTAGTAAAGATTTAAAAGTAAATTGAGATTATTTTCTATCCTATAAATTTAAATTTATATAAAGAACTTTCATTTTATTAAATTTAAATTGAAGGAGCTATAAATTTAAATTTTTGTAATTATATATTTTTTGATGAAATTTTAATATATATTTATACGTGTATATAATAAATTTTATTTATATATCTAACAATATAAATATTTTAATTTAGTAAATTGTTGACATAATCTTTAGTAGTATTTTAGATATTAAAATAGAAAAATATTTTTAAATAATAGATCTAACGATTCATATTTATTTGCTCTTAAAAAATATAAAAGTGACTAAAGTACAAATAACAAAATATGTGCCCGTGCCAAGTTTCTTTTAAAAAATGCTATTACTTTTATTTTGTTTATTAATTATCTTATTTAAATTGAATGTTAGAATTTTTTTTTATTAAACATGGATTTTTTAAATTTAATATAATAATATTGTCATTATTTCTATTTTTTGCCCGTGTTATTTTTAATTTGAATATGAATTATTTCAATTAAAAAATATATAATAGACAATGTCCTTAAAAAGACAGTTACTTATTAATAATTATATAAAGTTATATTACATTTATATATATAAGTTGCACGTGTTACTTTTAGAAAATTAGTTGTTTAAATTAGAAAATATAAAATTATATTATCTTTCTATATATATGTTGCTCGTGTTACTTTTAGAAAATTAGTTGTTTAAGTTATAAAAAATAAAAAAGGTTATGTGTTTAGCTGAAAATGTTAAGTGGTTATTTATTAATAATTATATATAACAATATTACCATTACATATTTGTTTAGAATATGAGTTGTTTTAGTTAGAAAATGTAAAACACATAATGCGTTTTAGCTTAAAAAGGTAATCGGTTATAAATATGTAATAATATTACAATTTTATATATATATTACCTATTTTATTTTTAGAATATTAGTTCTTTTAGTTATAAAAATATATAAAATAGATAATGTGTTTTAGCTGAAAAAATAAATTGGTTATAGATAGGCCCGACCCAAATTATAGATAGACCCGACTCAAATACCGACCGGCCGACCAAAACTTTTAATGTTTCGTCTTTAATAATATAGTATAGAATTAAACAACATATATAAATGACAATATATATATATAAATGTAATATAATTTTATATAATTATGAATAAGTAACTAACTATATTTTTAAATGACATTGTTTGTTTTATATTTTTAAAGTAAAACAACTCATATTCAAATTAAAAATAACACGTGCAAAATATAGATATAATGACAATATTATTATATTAAACTTATAAAATCCGGTTTTAATAT